>SJYQ01091906.1:0-79486 GCA_006410935.1 Redunca redunca | reverse complement strand
GGGGCAGGAGGAGAAGGGGACAACAGAGGATGAGATGGCTGGATGGCATCACCGACTCGATGGACGTGAGTTTGAGTGAACTCCAGGAGTTGGTGATGGACAGGGAGGCCTGGCGTGCTGCAATTCATGGAGTCGCAAAGAGTCGGACACAACTGAGCGACTGAACTGAACTGAGCACAAATACACTAAAAAGGAAACTGAAGAAAACTCTCTTGGGTTATGTTTGTTCTCAGTTTTCAATTCTATATCTGAGAAAGGCGATCTTAATTGTCTGATAGCCATAAATACTTACTTAAGGTTAGTGATTTGGAAGCTGTATTAAAACTTGGTTGTATCCAAGTAAACTAAGCCAGAGCCGTAGTAAGTGGAGATGCAGTGACATCTACTGTTCACTTCTATGATGAGCAACTCTTCTTACCTATCGTGAAGAGGAAGCTAAAGCTGCCAGTAACACTAGTATGGATCAAGGAATGGATATCCATTTCAGACACACTGTTAAAGCAAGTGTAAATCTTTACATGAACTAGTATCAAAAAAGTCGAACTTGCTGATTTAACACTGTAAACAAAGACAGGCATAGTACCACTTCATTTAGATATGTGGAACAGGAGCCAGGAATGGTGGTGGGTCAGAGGACTATCATTCAAGACTTTCATACAAGGTTCAATTTCATAAATTGATACGATGTGACTTTCAAAGAACAATTCAATGGCAGGCAGCCTGAGGGAGACTCATTCTGTGCTCTCTTATTTTACACTGTCTAACCAAAGGCAACATTCCTTCACCCTATTATTAATTTTTTCCAAGGAAAATATCTTGTCTTATAGTACATTAATTCCTACTTTTGTCTTTCACTCATCTGTTTACCAAAATCCTCTTGCAAATACATGGTATGGATAGCATACTCGGCTGTAGGTCATACGTTTCATTCTCTCAGCTCAGGAAACTCTTATGAGAAGAACAGAGTCTTCTGAAGGCTGTTAGCAGTACGAGACTAATGCTTTGAGAACTAAAGCTTTAATACAACTCACTGAGCCTCAATCATACTTAAGCCATCATACTCTCTTCACCTTGGCTATTTTCTGTACTGTTCGCAGATTCTACATAATAGCTGTAAAAGGAATGTCACTTAAGGAGTCCCTGATTCATAAACACCAAATAATAAACAGCCCAGTTCTGATTCTCCGAAGTTACTACCATGATGGAACAGTCTGCAGACTACATTATGAAGTCTTCTTCATACTACTTCTACTTCTTCACTACACGATGAAGACTATGTCTTCTGCATGGTACCATCTGAGCCCTCCTCATTCTACCTACAGACCTCACATTTCACCCAACACACAGCGTGTGTGTGTGTGTGTGTGTGTGTTTTAATTAAACAAATTAAAAGGATGATAAAGAATGGCCCAATAAGCTTATTTCAAAGAGGCTGACCATTTCCAATTCTTGCCAGAGCACCTTAACTACCGAGATTAAACCTGCCAGCCAGGTATTTCACTCTCTCTCACTCAAGTACCAAGCAGGCCCAGCCCTGCTTAGCTTCGGAGATCAGAAGAGGACCCGTGCATTCAGGACGGCATGGCCGCATACCAAGTACTTCACTGTCTCTGATGATAAAACCACAGCTGTAAGGAACTTTAGGAGTTATCTAATGAAACTGTTTCACTTCCTAGATGAAGGATTTGCGGTCTGGAGGTAGAAGTGATGGCCCAAGGTCAGACTTCTAGTTAGAAGCTGACCACGATGATGATCAAGAACTTCTAGCTCTTAGTATAGCTTTTTAAACCCATACTTCTTTCTTCCCCACAGGAATCTGGGAACCAAGTGTCTAGGGAATGGAAGCTTCAGTTAGGTCAGTCCCATTTCCTGGGTCCTTAATATCTTTACTAATAGGCATATGATCTTTGGCACCAGTAACAAGAATGGGTCAACACAGGATGTCCTAGAAAAGTAGCCAAGAAAATAAAACCCAGTATCAAGCCTACACTGTCAAGACTTACTGAGCAAATGGAGAAACTTGAGTTTAGATGTCTTGCCTTAAGGCAAATTTTTAAAAAGCACCTGAGCCAGAACTTTGGGGCGAGAAGGTGATACAAATCTTATTTCCTTCAACTCGTCTCTTTTAAATATAATAAAACCTTTAATAGTAAACATAAGCTTTTAATTAGCCTATACTTCCTTTTGTAGAAATGTGTAATAATTACTGGAGAGAGAACATAACCTTTTAACTCTTAAGTTTAGACTATCAGAAGTGTGGAGTAAAATGGAAACATTAAACTTGTAAACAAAATCCATCATCTTAATCAATCATGCTGACATACAAACACATCCCAGATTAAAGAATATGAAAAACACTTAAATCACATCATAATAAAAGTAAACAAGCACCTACGATTTGTCCACTAAAATAGGAATCGTTTTAAAAAATGAGTACAATATTAGAACTGGTAAACTTGTTTCTTGTGGGAATATAGGTTACAATATATTATTAATAGTACAGGAACAGGTATACTGGGTTGAATATAAGTAAATGGATAATGGGTGCTAGGTTTTTCATTATGGAAGAAGGATATTACAGTAAAGCAAGCAAGGAAGGCTTTCTAAAACCCTGTGGTACTAGACTGAAGTCAGACACATCAACAGAAACTCACCGTTATCCTAATGTACATACAAATAAAGAGACAGAAACAATTAGACATGTCTGTCTACAGGGGTAGCAGGTATACACACACACTCTAGCTCTAATTACTAACGTGGCCTATAAGTAATGACCCCCAGGAGCAATGACCACCCCTAGGGCTCAGTGGCTTCTAAACACTATTCTCTAATGGAAAAAAACGAGGGCTTCTTGGAGAAATAGCTAATTCTAGGGTTGGGGCATGGAAAATTTAAGAAAAGCCTGGAACATCTTGTTCCAGAAAAGTAAGGAAGTGCTCAAAACACAAAAAGATGGAGCATGTTACAGGGATACAGGAGCCATCTGAAAGAGCTCCCTCTGGAGCTGGAACAACTTGGGCAACAAGGTAATGGAGCACTGCACTGTAACTCCAACTATAAAATAAATACACATGAGTTTATAGTTCTATAAATAAATGAGGGAGAAGAGACAAACTTTCTTACAAAAGAATTCCAAATAATATACATACATTATATTATATATATATAATATATAAAGATACTCTCCCTTCCAAGAGTACAGCTTAATTCTATACACCCTCCCCAACCCACTCTATCTTAGTGATAGAATAGGGAAAGAGAAAAGGATTAACTTTATGGTGGAGAAACTCAAACAAACTACTTAACCAAGTGACCAAGGTTAGTTTTATCAGCGATATTATGCAAATATCAAGTACCCCCACCTCGCTGCAGGGCACTTCCCTTTCGTAGTACTCTTTCCTAAACCTGTAACATCAGTCCAATCATGTGGAAAACATCAGATAAGCTCAGACTGGAGGACATTATAAAGGACAGTTTATATAAAGGATACTTGCCAGTATTCCTCGAAACTGTCAGGGGATATGAAAAACATGGAAAGACAGAAATTGTCACAGACAAGAGGGGACTGGGACACATGACCAGTAAGCCTAACATGGGACTCTAGTTTCTGGAACAGAGGGATTTCTGACACAGAAAGGTAGGAGAAAACGATGAAATACAAAGTCTGGAGTTGAGGTCATAGTAAGATACCAACATCGATGCCTTCACACTAGCAAGAGTGTCATGGTTATGCAAGATGCTAACAATGGGGCAAACTGGGTACATGGGACCTCTGCTCATCTCTGAAACTTTACTGTAGAGCTAAAAATTGTTACAAGTTAACTAAAATAAATTAATATAGTATTTTAAAAGTGTGTTTTCAGACATTAAAAGGTAAGGTTGTAACAAAGCCAACACTAACAGTTCTCTCTGTAGTGAAGTGACCACAAAGGAGAGTACTTAGATCTACAGGGGGCAGAACAAAGCTGTAGCAGGGCAGGCAGGAGGAGCCATCACTCACTCAGTTCTTCAGAGGCCTCAAAAAGACCACCTCATCAACTAGACACGAGTCACTCCTACCTGCAGGGGAATCTCACCCTTACGGGTCAGCCCCTTCTCAGCAGTGCAATACGGGCATTACAGTCTTCAAATGGGAACAGCAAGGACGCACAAATGAACCAGTTTGATGTGGAGAATGGGCTGAAACTGCCTAATTCCAGGGCCTGCCTGTGCCCTACATAAGATGCAAATGGAAGCCAGGGAAAGCAAGTGATAAATTGCTGCATTAATAGGTTCTACTTGGTCTGGGTTCCCAAGGGGAAAGGGCTGGAGGCTTCAGAAAGTACCACTTTCAAAGACCCATTATATAAGGACACCTCAAAATAATTCCAACTGTGGCTAGGACTGAAATCTCATAGTCTTCTGAGCTCTAGAACAACTGCCTTGGGCTCGTCCCCAAGAGCTGTGAGACAGCACCAGGAGACACAGGCTGGTTTTAGCCACTCCTAGATTTGGATTTGGAGGCTTCAAATTCAGATCCTTCCTAAAGCTCAACTCATCTTCAAAGCACTTGTAGGAACCCCATATTTCTCCCTGAGGATTAAGAAACAACTTGGGTCTATAGAGGTAAACAGGCTCCAGTCAGCTGCTGGGCTACAAGCCATGGGGGCTCATGTTTCATTTCCAGAGTAGGAAGGCTAAATGTGCGCTGCCTGGCTTCAGTAAGAAAGGTTTGGAAGGGAGAGTCTGCGCACTGGTAGTCTGGCGGCCTGAAAATGCCTCTAGTAGATAGTGCAAAGGTCGGCGTTAGAGCAAGTCTCGACATCTCTGTCTGTCTCTGCCCAGCCTCAACCTCCAGTCTGTATTTCTATACTCTTTACTCCACACACGCTTTGCTCCCATGACACCTGCCCAGGCACTTAGACACTTTCACTGTTAACACAACACCTACCTTAGCATCTACGGGGGAAGAAGGGAGAGCCAGGCTCCAGTTCATCTGCTCCTCACAGGCAACTCAGATTTCTGGGGCCTAGGCGCCATCTACAGTAGAGAGACTGCTACAGGGCTGCCTCTACTCAACTCCGCCTCCCTCCCCATCCTCACTCCCCTGCATCTTGCCACACTGTGTAGTAAAATCATATCCCTTATTTCATATTTTCTCAGGAGTTTCTTTTTAAAATTTACTTTTAATGGGAAGATAACTGCTTTATAATACTGTTGGTCTCTGCCATACATCAAGAACCAGCCACAGTACTTGCCAGTATTCCTCCCACCCATCTCACCTCGCCAGGTCATCAGAGCCCCAGTCTGAGTTCCCTGAATCACAGCGCGCATGTCCACTGACTATCTCGTTTACATATGGTAGTGTGTCTGCTTCCATGCTGCTCTCCTCCCACTTCCCTTTGTCCCTCAGTCTGATCTCTGTGTCTGCGCCTCCACTGTTGCCCTGCAAACAGGTTCATGAACAGTCCCCAAGCAGCAAGAGGAATCAACTGCAGGTGGCAGACTTTTCTTTTTCTCTTCTAATCCTGCGTTGTCAAGGCACCTGGTTCCACCTGAATTTAACTTTATCTCAAATCTTGAGCTAACCAATGCGTTTTTCTCATGGAAATATCTTCCTTAAGGGAGGAGAAGGGGACAACAGAGGATGAGACAGTTGGATGGCATCACCAACTCAACGGACATGAGTTTGAGTAAGCTCCGGGAGTTGCAAAGAGTCAGACGTGACCGAGCAACTGAACTGAACTGAAGATATGTTAATGAACTATGTATTTGCTTGAAAATCTGCCTTTCTTCAAGATTCATGTCAATTGTTTTATGACTGGGGTTGACTCACCTGGTGCCAATGCTATCTCAAAATGCAAGTTGTGGTGAGGGGTCTGGTGCAACTCTCTCAGTTTTGAGGCGTTTCCTTCCTCTAATTAGCAGCTTACTAACAGGTAAATAACTCCTTGCTAAAAACTAGCAAGGGGGCACTCTTTCTCTCCCCTTCTGATATCTATGTCAGAAGCTTTCGCTATCTCTTTTATACTTTAATAAAACTTTGCTACACACAAAGCTCTGAGTGATCAAGCCTCGTCACTGACTCCAGGTCAAATTCCTCTCCTCCGGAGGCCAAGAATCCCGGCATCCTTCACAGCTCGTAGCAGTAACCTTTCAGTACCATCTTTTCGGATTTCACATATATGCATTAACATACAATATTTGTTTTTCTCTTTCTGACTTACTTCACTCTTTGTAATAAGCTCTAGGTTCATCCACTTCATTAGCACTGACTCAAATGCGTTCCTTTTTATGGCTGAGCAATATTCCATTGTATATACATACCACAGCTTCTTTATCCATTCATCTGTTGATGGACATCTAAGTTGCTTCCATGTCCTTACTACTTTAAATAGTGCTGCAATGAACACTGGGGTACATGTGTCTATCTCAATTATGGCTTTCTCAGGGTATATGCCCAGAAGTGGGATTGTTGGATCACATGGTAGTTTTATTCCTAGTTTTTTAAGGAATCTCCATACTGTTCTCCATAGTGGCTGTATCAATTTACATTCCCATCAACAGTGCAAGAGGGTTCCCTTTTCCCCACACCCTCTCCAGCATTTATTATTTGTAGATTTTTTGATGATGGCCATTCTGACTGGTGTGAGGTAAGGAATTTCCTTTTAAAATGAAAACGCCTCCATAAGGAACATATTAAGCTACATTAACCTCATCATCAGATTAGCTAATAGGCCTAAGAGCACAAGGGGGAGAAGAAAGAGAAGCCCAGGACAGAGCACTGGAAGCCTGGATGAGACGAGACAGTGCGGGGTGTTCAATGCCTGGAACAGGGAGAGAGGCTCAGAAAGAAAAGCAGACATGGCAACAACAAAGAGACGACTCATTTTCATAGTTTTTGCAAATCACGCCCTATTTAATAATCACGAGCTTCTGCCACAACATGGCAGGTGAGGGGAGAGAACAGGTTTTAGTCATCATTTAATCTATTTATTTACTTTAGGTCTTAGGAAATAAGGATTCCTACTTCCCAAACCGAGTAAAATCAGTGCCCTGAAATGAAGAGTAAAAACATAAACAGGTCTGAGACAGAAGATGAAAACTGGCTCAGAATGGCAGGGGGGTGAAAATTGCCATTAATTGGGCTGGGAGGATAAACACAGAGAAAGGTAGACACAAAGCTAGCAGGAGACACAGTCTCTTGCAAGGCCATTCAGCTGCTGTAAAATGTTATACTGACTCTCTTTCAGTGGCTACTGCTTTCTTACCAATGATGCCCCCAGATTAGCTTTGTCACAGCCATCTATTATCACTGAGGCTATCCAACTGCCAAACTGCCCTTCCCCACAACATCACCCAAACCCTAATAATCCTCCCCTCTAGCCCTACCTCAGAAACAGCAGCCAATCCAAAATTGATCCCACTTCCCCAGAGCCTTTTCTGACTCCTTCAGCAGGAACCCAAGCTCACAGAAGCTGCTGATCCCGGCCAGTCTCACACATGGCACCCCACAATTCCCCTGGAGTGCCTTCTCTCACCACACGTCAATCAATACGCTTCTGTCAGACTACAGGCTCATTTCAGGTGATCTCTGAACCCAGATGCCCTCCTCTCCTCCCACTCCCAGCCTCAACTCCTAGAAGCAGAGATTCCACCCCTTCCTACCAGTCTTCTCTTCTAGTACAACTAGCCTCCCCTGAAGTAGGCCTACTACCAGCTGATAACAAAAGGAAAGAGGAGTGAACTCAGGAGGTCAGAGAAAAAGAAAGACGAAGAAGCCAAAGAATAAAGGAAAACCAGGAGTATATAATACTCAAGAAGCCTAGGGACAAAAGTATATCAAGGAGAAGAGAATTATTAATTGGACCCAGTGCAGCTAACAAATCAAGTAAGTTGAGAAATGAGAACAAAGCACTGGATACAGCATCATGTAGGTCACTGGTGATTTTGAAAAGAGCAGCAGTTTTAGTGGAGTAGGAGGGACAGAAGCCTGAATGGAAAGAATTCATGAGACTAGGCAAACAGGAGGGAATATCCATTTTGATACTATCAGGAACGTTAAAGAGAGAAGAGAAATGGGGAAGAAGCTAGAGAAAAATTAATAGTACATTATTAATATATGCAACAGCAAGAAATTTTTAAATCAATCCAATCTATACGTACTTTTTCAAGGCATGTAAAACAATAATGTGTGCCAATATTATGTCTCCAAAGGATTTTTATTTTATATTGGAAGAAGTTTTAAATAACTCAGATGTCCATCAATGGAGACTAAGCTAGAAAAATGAAGACATATCTAGCAAAGAGAATACACCACAGCCAGAAAAAGGAATGAAGATTTCTACACTAATCTCTAGAATTTAATTAAGTGAAAAAAAGGTAAGATACAGATCAGTATCTATAGTTATAACACTCCTTTGTAAGATAAGGGACACATTTACATACATCTGCTGGTGTCTGCAAAACACAACTCTAAATGGACACTCCATAAATGAATAAATAGAAATGAGCACCCAGAGGAGAAGCAGTGGACTAACTGAAAGGGATGGCACGGGAGGGAGATGTCTGGGGAAATGTCCCAGGATGGTGACTGGCACAGGGTAGGAGTGCTCGATAAATATAAAAAAATATTTTTAATTATTTATGGACTTCCCTGGTGGCTCAGGGGTTAAAGTGTCTGCCTGGAATGCAGGATCCCTGGGTCACGAAGATCCCCTGGAGGAGGAAATGGCAACCCACTCTAGTATTCTTGCCTGGAGAATTCCGTGGAGGGAGGAGCCTGGTAGGCTACAGTCCACAGGGTCGCAAAGAGTCGGACACAACTGAGCGACTTCACTTTCACTTTCTTTCATGAAGTACTTAGCACTGTAAGTGACATTAAAAAAAATGTTTACTGTGTTACTTTGTTGGAAGATACAGTCAATGATAAGAATAATGTCTGATGATTGGTGACATCTAACTGTAGTAGAGGACTCTAACAATAACAGTAAAACAGACTTCTTGTATAAAATCTAAAAGTTTATGATACCTATAAAAAGGATACATAATCTTTAATGCTCATCATTCATTAGTTTCACCAAAGTAAATAGAGCAATAAACCGTTACTCTTAAAGAAGTGCAATTAAAGGTAAAAAATTAAGCATTTAATCTAGCCTTATTTGTAAAACTGAATTTCAGGAAAATAAATCACTGTTGATAAAGGAAAGTCTCCTCCCCCAAGAACTACCCCAGCTAATAAATGTGGGGGAAAATTACCACTCTCTAATCCCTATTTGAAATGATTCAGGCAATAATCAATTAACAAAAACATTAGGCAAAAGGTTGGTTGATGGGGAGAACCTTTGCAGGGATCAGGTGTTATCACTTGAACCCTTTCACTGATCTTGGCATCACTAAGAGTCAAACAATTTTGAAAAAGAAGAATGGCATAGCACACTTCTTGATTTCAAAATTTATTACAACAAAACAATAGTAATTCAAATAGTGAGGTATTTACAAACAGACATATGGATCATGGAAGAGAATGAAGAGCTCAAAAATAAATCCTCACATTTAAGGTCAAATGATTTTTGACAAGAATACTAAGCATTCAATGGCAAAGGGAAATATTTTCAACAAATGGTGGTGGGAAAACTGGATATCCCACATGCACAATGATTAATATGGATCCTTACCTTACACCATATATAAAAATTAAATGGATCAAAGATCTAGACATAAACCTCTTAGAAGAAAAGAGTCACAACACTGGATCTGGAAATAATTTCTTGGATTTGACTCCAAAAGTACCAAAGAAGAAAGAAATTGGACTACATCAAAATTAAAATGGTTATCCTTCAGGTCATTTATCTGTTCTTCTGCCTCAATTATTCTGCTATGGATCCTTCTAGCATATTATTCATCTCTGTCTGTTCTTTAGTTCTTCTAAGTCTTTGGTAAACATTTCTTACATCTTCTCAATCTTTGCCTCCATTCTTTATCCAAGATCCAGAATCATTTTCACTATCATTATTCTGAATTCTTTTTCTAGAAGGTTGCCTATCTCTACTTCATTCAGTTGTTTTTCTGGGGTTTTATCTTGTCCTTTCATCTGAGACGTAACTTTCTGCTTTAACATGCTGAATGACTTTCTGTAATGTGGTTTTTGTTTTAGTCACTGTGGGACTGTGGTTCTTCTTGCTTCTTCTGTCTGCCCTCTGATGGAGGAGGCTAAGAGGCTTGTGTAAGCTTCCCGATGGGAGGGACTGCTGCTGCTGCTGCTAAGTCGCTTCAGTCGTGTCCAACTCTGTGTGACCGCATAGATGGCAGCCCACCAGGCTCACCAGTCCCTGGGATTCTCCAGGCAAGAACACTGGAGTAGGCTGCTATTTCCTTCTCCAATGCATGAAAGTGAAAAGTGAAAGGGAAGTCGCTTAGTCATGTCTGACTCTTAGCGACCCCATGAACTCAGCCCACCAGGCTCCTCCGTCCATGGGATTTTCCAGGCAAGAGTGCTGGACTGGGGTGCCATTGCCTTCTGGTGGTGAGAAAAACTGGGCCTTCCTCTAGTGGGCAGGGCCTTGCTCAGTAAAGCTTTAATCCAACTATCTGCTGATGAGTGGGGTTGTGCTCCCTCCCTGGTATTTTTTGGCCTGAGGTGACCCAACCCTCTGGTTGATGGCTCCCTCCAAGGGGGACCTTCCAGGCTGGTGCCTATTCCTGGGTGGCCCTGCCGATCCACGCCCCCCCCCGCCCCCGCACAGGAAAGCACCCAACATCAGCAGGCCGTCTTGGCTCAGTCTCCTGCGGGGTCGCTCCTTTCTTCTGAGTCTTGGTGCACAAAAGGTTTTGTTTGTGCCCTACAAGACTGGAGTCTGTTTTCCTGGAAATCACTGCTATAGAACCAAATAAGAAGAATGAAAAGAAATGAAGACAGCCTAAGAGACCTCTGGAACTACATTAAACACACCAACATTCACACTGTAGGGGTCCCAGAAAGAGATTAGAAAGAAAAAGGACCTGAGAAAATATTTGAAGAGATAATAGCTGAAAACTTCCTAAACATGGGAAAAGAAATAGTCAACCAAGTACAGGAAGCACAGAGAATCTCAGGCAGGATAAACCCAAGACGGAACAAAACTGAGACATACCATAATCAAACTAACAAAAAGGAAAGACAGAGCTGTGCTTAGTCGCTCAGTCGTGTCCAGCTCTTTGTGACCCCGTGGACTGTAGCCCGTGAGGCTCCTCTGTCCATGGAGTTCTCCAGGGAAGAGTACTGGAGTGGGCTGCCATGCCCTCCTCCAGGGGATCTTCCCAACCCACGGATCGAACACTGTCTCCCACATTGCAGGCAGATTCTTTACATCTGAGCCACCAGGGAAGCCCTAAAAAATATTAAAAGCAACAAAGGAAAATGACAAATAACATTCAAGGGAACTCCCTTCAGGCTATCAGCCCATTTCTCAACAGAAACTCTACAAGCCAGAAGGGAATGATTTGATATATTAAAAGTGATGAAAGGAAAAAACCTACAACCAAGAATACTCTATGGAGCAAGACTCTCCTTCAGATTTGATGGAGAAATCAAAAGCTTTCCAGACAAGCAAAAGTTAAGAGAATTTAGCACCAAACCAGCTTTACAAAAAATGTTAAAGGAACTTCTCTAGGCAGGAAACAAGAGGAAAAGACCTACCTACAGAAAATAAACCCAAAACAATTAAGAAAATGATAACAGGATCATACATATTGATAATTACCTTAAATGTAAGTGGATTAAATGCACCAACCAAAAGACACAGAGAGGCTGAGCAGGTATATGCACTTCCACTTACCAATCACTCTGCTTGACCCCCCAAATTGTATGTAATTATTTTATATTGTTAGGTTAATCATGTTATCACTGTGACTTGCAATTGTAATTATCTTTTATTTTTTGTCTGACTATTGACTGTGAAAACTGATACACCTTTCACTATTGCGATTATGTAACTATTATTCACAATACCATTGTATCATGACTGGTCAGCAAAAAAATAATAGAATTCTGTATTATCAAAACTACATTTAATAGAAAACTCTGGAATTACTTTTTAAAATCCAGATGCATATCAGAATTATTTTGGAATTTCTTGAAAAATACAAATGTCCAGGTATTGCTTTATATTTATTAAATCTATTAAATTATTAATGACATCATTCAAGATGCTCCTATTCTTATTTTTTCTGCACTTGATAAAATATTCTCAGAGAAATGTTAACATGTCTCACTATGATAATATATATATATTTTTTTCCTTATATTTCTTCTTGTTTTTGCTTTATATATCTTGGTTTCTGTTAGGTGTCTAATGTTTTATGATCTCTATCTTCTTTGTGAACTGTACCTTTTATCAGTAAAAACATTCATCTTTGTGTCATTAAAAATAAACAAACAACAATCCAGGGAAAAAACAATTAAAATGTTTGTGGATCAAATGACACAATCAATAGAGTGCAAAGGCAAACCATGGAATGGATAAAATACTTACAAATCAATATCTGATAATGGGCCAAAAAGTTGGTTTGGGTTTTTCTGTTAACATCTTACAGAACTACTTTCTACACTGGTCAATTCAATATATATATAAAGAACTCCTAAAAAATAAAACTCATAACCTGAGTTTTAAAATGGGCAAAGGGCCTTGTGCCTGACTGCATCTGAGAAAGAAAGATGGGTCACCAGCAGCTCCAGTGGAGCCATCCAGGAAAACCAGGCCAGCGTTCTTGCTCTTGCTGGATCTGCTCAAACCCGCATTGTCTGATCCAAAAACACAGCCTTAATATGCTGTTTCCAACAGTACCTGAAGGATATAGGCTTCATTAAGTTGGACTAAGAGAACTTCCTTGAACGGGTCACCCAGGACATCTACCTTACCACAGAGACAATGTACATTAAAAAAAAAAAACCCTTTTCAATTACGTTTTAATGTGAATGGAATAGTCAACTGACTACAGAAATCTTTTAAAAACTTACTAGCTAATCTTCTCAATGGATTCATCTTCAAAATGTGTGACTTATTTTCCCTCAGTTATATAAAAGTATTCATGCTGGGGGGTAAAATGTGCAAAAGGACTTTTGAACAGACAAACAGAAGGACCTAAAAGCACAGGTAAAGATGCTCAGTATCGTTTATCATTAGAGAACTACAAATTAAAACTATAATGCAATACTATCTCATACTCATTAGGATGGCTACTGTCAAAAACAAGACAAGGATGTGGAGAAACTGGAACCCTTGTGCCCTGGGGAGAGTAGAATGGTATAGTCACTATGGAAAACAGTATGGCATTTCCTCAAAAAATTAGAAATTTTTGCCACATGGTCCAGCAACCCTCACTTCTAGGTATATACCCAAAAGAACTAGAGGGATTTGTAAACCTGTTTTCATAGCAGCATTATTCATAATACCAAAAGGGAGAAGCAATCCAAGTGTACATCAATGGATAAACGATTTTAAAGTGTGGAATATACATACAATGGAATATTATTCAGCCTTATAAAACTGGGAAATTCTGAACCACGTTAAAACTTGGATGAACCTTTAAGATGAACTGAAATAAAGAGCCAGTCACAAAAGGACAAAAACTGTGATACCACTTATCTGAGGTACCTAGAGAGACGGGAAGTACAATGGTGGTTGTCAGGGGCTGGGAGGAGAAGGAAAAGAGGAGTTAATATTTAATAGGTACAGAGTTTCACTTTTGCAAGAGTTCTCAAGATAGATGGTGCTGACGGTTGTAAAACAATGTGAACGCACTTAACGCCACTGACCTGTATACTTAAAAATGGTTAAGATGGCAAATTGTTATGTGTATTTATTTCACCACAATTAAAACAAACAAAACCCTGAGGTCTAGTAACTTTGAATTAGTAGTTCAGGGTCAATCAGTAATATATTACATGGCAGCATCAAAACCAGAGGGCAGATCTTTTAACTCCTGGACTAGTGCTTATCCATAACAACTTGCAGCTCTTCCTCCCTACCTCCCCCTTCCTTCCCTCCCCAGTCCGCTTTGAGTGTTCCACCAACCAGTAAAGAGATGGTACTCATGGACACAACTATTCCTGGCAAAAAAGATGAAAATATTAACATTCTAATAATTTAAACTTTTATAGCCCACTAATATAACTGAATGGATGATAGTGCAACTGCAGAAAACCAATACAGCCTGAAAATACATTTAAGCAACTTAAATTACTAATTTAAATCTCAAAGTATAATCAAAACTACAAAGGGAATCAAAGAGCCAGACATATGCAACTGGCATGAAACACACAGGATTAAACTGGCATTTAAACTATCATTTTGCATTAACTTTTTGTTGTTCCTAAGTACCTCTTCTTCTTCATTTCCACTCCAGCCCCTTAACAGGCCAAAATATTTTCCTGGCTTAAATGTGGGCACAGAGCTTTGAGAGAACAAATGATTATTATCCCTAGACTGAAGCAGCAGCAACCACAAACTCGGGGTCTTAGGACTTACTCAAGGCCACCGAGACTTTCTAAACCTACAGAGGGAACCACTCTCACTACCGTCTTGCAGCTGAGGTACAGCACCCTCAGCCTTTCAGTCTGGACCACAAGAGTCTGCTACGACCATCACCTTCAATCTGTCTCCCACTCCGCACACACAGAACCTTCAATTCAAGTCAAACTGCATTAGTCAAGCTCAACCATAGTTTATACTTATTTATTACAACTTGGAAATGTGACACGCTGTCACCAATATGCATCTTTCTAGTTAAATTACTGCATCTCTGGGGAAGCCCTTTCAGACACCATTTGACCTAAAATGTTATTATTTCCTATGTTTATTATTACCATTATTGAAAAGAAGCTCTTTAAACAGATTATATTATTTTTAAAAGTAGATGCAGGTTCACAAAAGTGAGAAGATAATACACTCTCTGCTCCACATACACACCATCAATATCCCATGAAGTGATATATGTTACAACTGATGAACCTACACAGACACATTATTACCATCCGAAGTCCACAGCTAGGGCTCACTCTTGGTGCTGCACATTCTGTGGGTTTTGGTAAATGTATGATGGCATGTCTCTATCACTATAATATCCCATAGAACAGTTTCACTGCCCTGTGCCCTGCCTATTCACCCCTCCCTCACCTAGCTACTGGCAACCACTGTGTCCACAGTTGTGCCTATTCTAGTATGCTAATACAGTTGGAATTGTACCTTTTCAGACCAGTTTTTTCATTTAATAATAGGCACTTAAGGTTCTTCTGTATCTTTTCATGATCTGAAGGCTCATTTCTTTTTATTTATCCATTCACCTACTGAAGCACATTTTGACTGCTCCCAAGTTTTGGCAATTATGAATAAAACTGCTGTAAATATGGTAAGAATATTTTAGTTTTGTAAATATTCTAAATCAAGCAGAGACAGCCCCTCCTCTCTTCCTAGTTTGCTGACAGTTCAATTGCAAATAGGTACTGAATTTTAGCAAATGATTTTGCTGTATCTATTGATATGAACATGCTGATTTTTCTTATCCTGTTGATATAGTTAATTATATTAATTGATTTTTTGAATATTGAACCAGCCTTGAATGTCTGGGATAAATTTCATTTGGATGCAGTGCTATTATTCTTTTTAAGCATTGTTGGCTTTGATACGCTAATATTTTGTTGATAATTTTCACATCTGTATTCATGAGATAATGGTCTATGATTTTCTTTCCTTGTACCGTCTGGTTTGGCATTAGGATAATGCTGGCCTCGTGAATGAGTCACAAAGTATTCTTTCTGCCTCATTCTGGAAGAGATCCCAGAGTAGTTGTATAATTTCTTCTTTAAATGTCTGGTAGAATTCACTAGTGAACTCATCTAAGCCTGGTGCTCCCTATTTTCTAAGGTTAGTAATTGTTGGTTCAATTTCTCTATAGAAACGGCCAATACAGATGGTTTATTTCTTCTTGTGTGACTCTGGCAGATTGTACGCTTCAAGAAATTGATCTATTACATCTAAATCGACCTATCAAATATGTGGGATTACATATGTCTGTTACCAACACGAGTTGCTCATTAATATTCCTTTATCATTCTTTAAATTAGTCTGTGGGATCTGAGTTGATGCTCTCTTTCATTACTGACTTTAGTAACTTGCATTCTCTTCCTTTTTTTTCTTAGCCTGGCCAGAGGTTCCTGACTTAATCTTTTCAAAAAAACTGTTTTGGGTTTTGTTGATTTTCTCTATTGATTTTCTGCTCTAATTTACATTTTACTTCTGATTTAATTTGCTCTTATTGTTTTAGTTTCCTAAAGTGAAAGCTTCGATTATAGATTTTAGGTTTTTCTTTTTCTAATATAGGTATTCAGTGTAGTAAGTTTCACTTTAAATACTGCTTAAAGTACAGCAAACTGCTTTTCACAGTTTTGATAGGTGTTATTTTCATTTTCATTTAGTTCAAAGTATTTAGATTTCTCTTGAAATTTCTTCTTTGATTCCTGTGTCAGTTAGAAGTGTGGGGATTTTCCCACTAGCTCTCTGTTGCTGCTTTCTAGTTTAATTCCATTGTAGCCTGAGAGGATACATTGTATAATTTCTATTCTTTTAAATTTGTAAAGGTGTTTTAAGGCCCAGAATGTGGTTTACCTTGGCAAAAGTTTCATGTGAGCCTAATAATAATGCATATTCAGATACTGTTCAGCAGTTGCATATGTCAATGATATCTAGCAACCATACATGACTACTGGAAAAACCATAGCCTTGACTAGACAGACCTTTGCTTTTGAATATGCTATCTGGGTTGGTCATAACTTTCCTTCCAAGGAGTAAGCGTCTTTTAATTTCATGGTTGCAATCACCATCTGCAGTGATTTTGGAGCCCCCAAAAATAAAGTCTGACACTGTTTCCACTGTTTCCTCATCTATTTCCCTTGAAGTGATGGGATCAGATGCCATGATCTTCGTTTTCTGAATGTTGAGCTTTAAGACAACTTCTTCACTCTCCTCTTTCACTTTCATCAAGAAGCTTTTTAGTTCCTCTTCACTTTCAGGTGGTGTCATCTGCATATCTGAGGTTACTGGTATTTCTCCCAGCAAAAAGCAAAGGAGAAAAGAAAAGATATAAGCATCTGAAGTAGAGTTCCAAAGAATAGCAAGGAGAGATAAGAAAGCCTTCCTCAGCAATCAATGCAAAGAAATAGAGGAAAACAATAGAATGGGAAAGACTAGAGATCTCTTCAAGAAAATTAGAGATACCAAGGGAACATTTCATGCAAAGATGGGCTAAATAAAGGACAGAAACGGTATGGACCTAACAGAAACATATGCAGAGTACATCATGAGAAATGCTGGGCTGGAAGAAACACAAGTTAGAATCAAGATTGCTGGGAGAAATATCAATAACCTCAGATATGCAGATGACACCACCCTTATGGCAGAAAGTGAAGAGGAACTAAAAAGCCTCTTGAGGAAAGTGAAAGAGGAGAGTGAAAAAGTTGGCTTAAAGCTCAACATTCAGAAAATGAAGATCATGGCATCCGGTCCCATCACTTCATGGGAGATAGATGGGGAAACAGTGGAAACAGTGGCAGACTTTATTTTGGGGGGCTCCAAAATCACTGCAGATGGTGATTGCAGCCATGAAATTAAAAGACGCTTACTCCTTGGAAGAAAAGTTATGACCAACCTAGATAGCAAAAGCAGAGATATTACTTTGCCGACTAAGGTCCGTCTAGTCAAGGCTATGGTTTCCCCAGTAGTAATGTATGGATGTGAGAATTGGACTGTGAAGAAGGCTGAGCGCTGAAGAACTGATGCGTTTGAACTGTGGTGTTGGAGAAGACTCTTGAGAGTCCCTTGGACTGCAAGGAGATCCAACCAGTCCATTCTGNCAATTGCACTCATCTCACATGCTAGTAAAGTAATACTCAAAATTCTCCAAGCCAGACATCAGCAGTACATGAACCGTGAACTTCCAGATGTACAAGCTGGTTTTAGAAAAGGCAGAGGAACCAGAGATCAAATTGCCAACATCTGCTGGATCATCAAAAAAGCAAGAGAGTACCAGAAAAACATCTATTTCTGCTTTATTGACTATGCCAAAGCCTTTGACTGTGTGGATCACAATAAACTGGAAAATTCTGAAAGAGATGAGAATACCAAACCACCTGACCTGCCTCTTGAGAAACCCGTAAGCAGGCCAGGAAGCCACAGTAAGAACTGGACATGGAACAACAGCCTGGCTCCACATAGGAAAAGGAGTGCGTCAAGGCTGTGTACTGTCTCCCTGTTGACTTCAGGTAGGGGAGTACTGACATCTCCAGCTAACATGGTAGAGTCGTCTGAGTCTCCCTGCAGCTCTGTCACCTCCTCACAGAGTCTGACCGTCTGTTGTCAGGTGCATACAAATTAAGAACTGTTATCCATGCACAACTACCGAGCTCCTGCTCTAGGGCCCATGAGCCACAACTACTGAGGCCCTGCACCACAACTGCTGAAGCCTGAGTGTCCTAGAGCCAGCAAGCCACAACTACTGAGCCCGTGTGCTGCAACTACCGAAGCCCACGCACCTAGAGCCTGTGCTGCCCAACGAGAGAAGCCCACAGAACGCAAAGCCCACACACCGCAACCAGAGAGCAGCCCTCATCTCCACAGCTTGAGAAAGCCTACCTGTAGCAACAAAGACCCAGTGCAGCCAAAACTATTAAATTAAGTAAGTTATATTAAAAACAAATACTGAATACTCCCCTTTATCATGACATATTATCCCTCTTTATCGCTGATCACTTTTGTTTCGCTACTCCTGCTTTCTTTGAACTACTGTTACTATAGTGCATCTTTCTCCATCCCTTTATTCTTAATGTATAAATCCATTCATATTTGCAGCAAGTTCCTTGAAAACAACACAGAGTTGGGTCTTGTTTTGTGATCCATTCTGACAATCTCTTTCTTTTCATTTGTGTATGTAGAGTATTGAGGTTTAAAAGTGGTGACTGATATCGCTGGATTAATATCTATGGTATTTATTACTGTTTTCTATTTTTGCTCTTGTCTTTGTTCCGATTTTTGTCTTCTACCCTAGCTCTGTCTTCTAGGTTTTAATCGAGCATTTTACCCAATTACAGTTTCTCTCCTTTCCTAGTATAAAAGTCAGCTTTCTTTTTCAAATGAGATTGTCAGTTTGCAATGTATATTTACAACTAATTCAAGTGAAACCATAAATGATACTACGTCATTTCATGAGTAGTTCAAGTATCATATATTAGCAAAATACTCCTAATCTCTCCCTCCTGTCCCTTGTATCATTGCTGTCATTCATTTCACTTATTCATTTGCATGTATATAGGTATACACACACAGACCCACACCACAAGCACATATAACTGAACACAACCATACATAAGTGATTACACTGCTACTATTATGTTGAACAAATTGTTACGTTAGATTAATAATAATAAAAACAAAACTTTTAATTCTACCTTCACATACTCATTCTCCAGTGCATTTTCTTTGTATAGATCTGAGTTTTTAACCTATAGTTTTCCCTCTCTCAGAAAAACTTTCTTTCACATTCTGTGCAAGGGAGGACTTTTTTTTTGCTCAATCACTAAGCCATGTCCAACTTTCTGCAACCCTATGAACTTGCAGCACACCGTGCTTCCCTTGTCCTTCACTATCTCCAGAGTTTGCTCAGATTCATATCCACTGAGTTGGTGATGCTACCTAAACATCTCATTCTCTGCTGCCCCCTTCTCCTTTCGCCTTCAATTTTTCCTAGCATCAGGGTCTGTACAATGAGTCGGCTGTTAGCATCAGGTGGCCAAAGTACTGGAGCTTCAGCTTCAGCATCAGTCCTTCCAATGAGTATTCAGGACTGATTTTCTTTAGGACCGATTGGTCTGATCTCCTTGCTGTCCAAGGGACTCTCAAGGGTCTTCTCCAGCACCATAATTTGAAGGCATTAATTCTTCAGTGCTCAGCTTTCTGATTGGTCCAACTGTCACATCTGTATCTAACTACTGGAAAACTATAGCTTTGACTATACAGAGCTTTGTCAGCAAAGTGATGTCTCTGCTTTTTAATACGCTGTCTAGGTTTGTAGGGAGGACTACTGGCAACAAATTCCCTTAATTTTGGTTTGTCTGAGAAATTATTTCTCCTTAACTTTTGAAGGATAAGTTTCCAGAGCACAGAATCCTACATTGAGAGAGTTTTTTCACCCTTTCAATATTTCAAATATTTCATTTCACTGTCTTCTTCCTCGCCTGATTTCTGAGAAGTCTTTATATACTTCATCTTTGTTTCTCTATCTGGTTCACTTAGGTTCCTAGATCTGTGGTTTGGTATCTGATGTTAATTTAGGAAAACTCTCAGTCATTATTGCTTTAAATATTTCTTCTGTTCCTTTTTTCTCCTTCCAGTATTCCAATTATGCATTTGTTACATCTTTTGTAGTTGTCCCACAGTTCCTGGGTATTCTTTTCCATTTTTACCCCCAGTCTTCTTTTCTCTTTGCTTTTTAGTTTTCTAAGTTTCTACTGATATATCCTCAAGCTCAGAAATTCTTTCCTCACGGGGTCCAGTCTAGTGAAGTGCCCATCACAGGCATTCTTCATTTCTGTGACAGTTTCTGATCTCTGGCTTTTTGTTTTGCTTTCTTTTTGCTCACACCATCCATTTGTTCTTTCATGTTGTCTACTTTTTTCATTCCAGATCAAACCAGTCAACCCTAAAGGAAATCAGTCCTGAATACTCACTGGAAGGTATTTAATATGTTAAATAACATATGTTAAAGTGTTTAACGTATTAATCTCAGATTTACTAGTCTGATAATTGTAACACTCCTGCCATGTTTGACTCTGATGCTTGTTCAGTCTCTTTGACCTGTGCCTGCTGTCTTTTTTCTTTTCTGTTGAAAGGTGTACATGATATACTGTGTAAAAGGAACTGCTGAAAAGTACATTCTGCAGTCCTATGATAGGCCTCAGTCTTTTGGTGAGCCTGTGCCTCTGAACTGTGAACTTCATCAGCATTTCTCAGCTTTCTTCCCCATTTATGGTACAGGAAGGCTAAGCAGACTGGAGCTGGGTGTTTCCCTTTCCCCACATCAGTCCGGCTCTGATAAACCCATAGTGGGTAAGACTCTGGTAAAATAATTTCTCCTGAGGGCAGGCCTTAAGAAAAACACAATATTCTGGGTAATTTCAAAACAGTTACTTTCCCCTTTCACCTGCCAGAAGATTTAGGGGATTTTTCCTCCAGTATTTACTGGGAAAACCCAGTAGAGATTCTTGACATAAAACACACAAAAGTGAGAAGACGCTCCTAGAATCTTCATCTCTCAGGCTTGTCCACAGTGAGCCTCCAGCATTTTGTCAACTATGGTTCTGGTTTTTCCACCCCAGTACTGGTTCCCACAGAGGATTCTGCAGCTGGTTTCTGCTCTGGTAAAATTTAATTTCCTGCATAATTTTCAGTGTACATTAAGCTATATAATCTTCTGCCTTGGGTATTCTACATAAGTGTTTAACTTTCTTATTTTATGACCTGGAATTTTTGACTCACCCTGAAGATGCCACTAGGGCAAGAGATCACTGAGATACCTGAGATGGAAAAAACTTAAGGAATCAGCATTTACTAAGAGAGTTCACACAAGAGTTGACAAGGATTACTGCATAAGGCATCACAATATAGTCCCATAGAAGAGAACAGCAGCATCTAACACCTACACTGCTTACCATGCCAGGAGCTGTTCTAAAAGCTTTTACATGCATTAGCTCACCAAATGAGGGGTAAGTACTGTTTTTCCTGTTTTATAGGTGAAGAAACTGAGTCATTGAAAGATAAAATAATTTCCTAAGGTCACAGTGCTATTGCACTATTCATGCTATAACTATACTATCCACCTTCAATAAAAAAAGAATATTTAAGAATTTAACTATAAATGAACTAAATAAGTTATGGTTACTCTTTCTTAGTAAGCAACCCAGATTCTGTTTTCAAGATGGCTGTTTAATATAGTTTATTGTTTGATCACTATTTATGTACCTTGCCCCAACACAACAAAAAGAATTATCAACCCACAGAGGAAAAAAAAGTACATTAGTGGACACCAGGAGTTTTATGAATGTTTAACAGGTATGGAGTTTCCTTTTGGGGTGATAAAAGTGTGTTGGAACTAAATAGATGATGGTTGCATAATTCTGTGAATGCCAATGAACTGTCCACTTTAAGTGGTTAACTTGTTATGTGAATTTTATCTCAACTGAAAAAGAATGATCTATTAAAATATCTGGGTTAATAATAAGGGGAAAGGTTCTAACATATTAGTGAGCAGTAAAAAAGTAGGTTACATGATTATATGTAGCACAATGTCAAACCTGAAAAGCAAAAATTTTTATGTTGTTAATATTTGGATACATAAACAGTGTCTATATCTGTACTTCAGAATAAATGTTCTTTTTAGTTTATATTTTCTGTATCTTCTAGGTCATATATTTCTTTTATTATAAGAATAAACACATTGTAAGTTTAGTAATGTAACTGATTTAAAAGTTTTCAAATAATAAAATGGTTGAAGTAAATTCAAATATATCAACAATTATAGTAAATGTGAATTCTCTTAACACATTAATTAGAAGACAAAGATTGTCAGAATGGGGGAAAATAGCCTAAGAAACTCCAAATATAATGATATAGGTAGGTTAAAAGGGTCAAACAGGAAGTCAAGGGAAATTAGAAAATACTTTGAACTGAATGAAAATACAGTATCTCAAAATTATGGTATGCAGCTATAAGCAGTACTCAAGAGGGAAATTTATAGTTGTTACAGACTAAATATTTGTATCTTCCCTTCCCTGCAAATTCTTACTTTGAAATATTCATATAATACCAAATATAAGGGTATTTTGAAGTTGGGTCTTAGAGAGGTGATTAGGTCATGAGGGTAGAGGCCGCATGAACAGGATTAGCATCCTTATTCTGAAAGATCCCAGAGAGGATACAGGGCTTCCCTGGTGGCTCAGACAGTAAAAGATTCGGCCTGCAGTGTGGGGGATCGGGGTTCATCCTGGGTCGGGAAGATCCCCTGGAGAAGGAAATGGTTACCCACTCCAGTATTCCTGCCTGGAGAATTCCATGGATAGAGAAGCCTGGCGAGCTACAGTCCATGGGGTCGCAGAGTTGGACACAACCGAGCGACTAACATATACAAAGAGGATACAGTGAGAAGGCCGTGTCATGAAGTAGGAAACTGGCCCTTGCCAGATACTGAATCTGTCAGCACCTCTGTCTTAGGCTTCCCAGCCTCCAGAAATATACGAAATAAATTTTGGTTGTTTAGAAGCCACCCAGTCTTGAGCTTTTATCTTAAGACATTACAAAAAGAGTAAAGATAAAGACAAGTCAGGCAGGAGGGACATATTAAAAGAGCAGAAACCTATGCAACTGAAAACAAAAGAATAGAGAAAAATCAATGAAACCAAAAACTATTTGCTTAAAATTATCAAATTCTTTAAAATTAACAAGATTATCAAAGAAAAAGAGAGGAGACACAAAATATACAGAATGAGAGAGGATTATCACTACGTGCACAGAAAGCATTAAAATGATTTAATAAAGAACAGTATAAACATTTCTAAACAACATAAATCCAACAATTCAGTGAAAAGGACCAATTCCTTGGAATTACCCAAAGTCATCCAAGATGAAAGATAACCTGAACAGATTTATAATTACAAAATAAACTGAGTTAGTAATTTTAAACCTTCAAAAAAGATCCCTCCAGGCCCAGAAGGTTTCCCTAGCAAAATTTTAAGAATAAGATGACCACCAATTCTGTACAATTTGCTACAGGGGGAAAAAAAAACTGGTACAAATATCAGTTTATATAGCTGCAGGCCACTAGCTACATGTAGCTACTGAGTAGCTGAAATGCAGCTAGAGCCACATGTTGAAATTATAATATTTTGGCTATACTGAGTTAAGTAAATAAAATGTATTAAGTGTTCCTTAAAGTCTTAGTAAGACTTAGGTCAGATAAGGTCTGCTTTCCTAATCACTTCTGATTTCTAACTACAAGACAACTGTGAGACTAAAGGACAAAACTGAAGTGGCTACTAAGCCAAAGCCTGATGCACTCTAGAATTCAATTACTTTCAAGATGATCTCAAAACAAAGTATAAGCAAAATCCTTAGAAATTGTAAGAGGAAACTGGAAGGGCACTGACCACTACAAAGTAAAACCCAGAGGCTCAAAGCACTCCTTTGAATGAAACAACAGAAGCAACAGTTACAGCTGGACATAGAACAACAGACTTGTTCAAAACCGGGAAAGGAGTACATCAAGGCTGTATATTGTCACCCTGTTTATTCAACTTACAAACAGAGTACAATGTGTGAAATGCTGGGCTGGATGAAGCACAAGCTGGAATCAAGATTGCCAGGAGAAATATCAATAACCTCAGATATGCAATGAGGGAGACCTGGGTTTGATCTCTGAGTTGGGAAGACTCCCTGGAGAAGGGAAAGACTACTCACTCCAGTATTCTGGCCTGGAGAATTCCATGGTCTGTATAGTCTATGGGGTCACAAAGAGTCAGACACAACTGAGCAACTTTCACTTTCAGATATGCAGATGACACCACCCTTATGGCAGAAAGCCAACAGAAATTAAAGAGTCTCTTGATAAAGGTGAAAGAGGAGAATGAAAAAGCTGACTTAAAACTCAACATTCAAAAAACGAAGATCATGGAATCCAGTCCCATCACTTCATGGCAAATAGATGGGAAAACAATGGAAACAGTGACAGACTTTATTTTCTTGGGCTCCAAAATCACTGTGGGTGGTGAATGCAGTCCTAAGATTAAAAGATGCTTGCTCCTTGGAAGAAAGGCAATGACAAACCTAGACAGTATATTAAAAACCAGAGAGATCACTTTGGCTGCAAAGTCCATATAGTCAAAGCTATGGTTTTTCCAGTAGTTCTGAATGGATGTGAGAGTTGGACTATAAAGAAAGCTGAGTGCTGAAGAATTGATGCTTTTGAACTGTGGTGTTGAAGAAGACTCTTGAGAGTCCCTTGGACAGCAAGGAGATCAAATCAGTCAATCCTAAAGGAAATCAACCCTGAATACTCATTGAAAAGGACTGATGCTGAAGCTCCAATACTTTGGCCACCTGATGTAAAGAGCCAACTCACTGGAAAAGACCCTAGTGCTACGAAAGATTGAGGGGAGGAGGTGAAGGGGACGACAGAGGATGAGACAGTTGGATGGTATCACCGACTCAATGGACACGAGTCTGAGCAAACTCTGGGAGATAGTGAAGGACAAGGAAGCCTGGAGTGCTGCAGTCCATGGGGTCTCAAAGAGTTGGACACAACTGAGCTACTGAACGACCACAAAGCACCCCTACCTTGGAGCCAAATGCCCAATAGGGACATTCTCTTTGTAAAGAAAGGAAACTATAAGCTGTTTAAAGTAAAAGGGAAGAAAAATTAAGTATTTTTAAAAGGGAGATTTTTTTTCCAAGGTAAAGATTATAGAATGAACTAATTTCTAAGTGATATGTATCTCTGTCATTCCAAGGAAAAACTCATTAGAGCACGGTGTGGCTAGTCAAACCATCATGAAAAGAACAGAATGGAATTTGCTTTTCAGTAAGAAGATACCCTCTTCAAATATTCCTACCTTTAACTACAAGACTAATAGGGGGTTTAAAATAAAAAACTGTATCATGAGCCATAATTAAGGAATATAACTGCATCATGAAAATTAAGATATCAGATAAAGTTTAAAAGCCCTATCCTTAAATTATTTTAGATCCTAATCACCAGTCTGCTTGAAAAAAAAAAAAAAAAAAACCCACATATTTTTCAGTAGTTACGTAGATCCCCCACTTTCAGTTTTGTTTTCTGCAGGCCGAATTACCCAAAGACAACCTCAATCTGAAAATACTAAGTGGAAAAGTCCAGAAATACACAATCTGTAGGTTTTAAACTACACACCATTTCTAAGTGGCATGAGGAAATATCACTCCTTCCTGCCCCATCCCACCCAGAACCCCCAGCCATCAACACTGCTTGCTCTTGACATCCAACCACTCACATCAAAATGGTTTGTTGATCCAGGATCACCCAAAGTAAATGGTCCCCTTGTAGGCATTTTATCATCTCACATCATCACAAGAAGGGCGAATACAAACACTAAGATACTGCATGGGGGAGGGGGGAAAAGAAGAAGACCATATTCAAGGAACTCTTATTACAGCATATTGCTATAATTGATCTATTTTATTATTATTATTATTATTAATTTCTTATCATACCTAACTTATAAACTTTATCACAGGTATGTATGTATAGGAAAAAAATATATATACAAGGTCAGCACTATCCATGGTTTCAGGAATCCACTGGGAGGTCTTGAAATATATCCCCCAAAGTGGGTAGAGGGAATAAGTGCTATTGTAATGATAAATTAGGTACTCACCATGATTTGAAAAAGAAGCAACTATGTTTGCTTCCTTATTTTTAAGAGATATGCTCTGGTCTGATTCAGAAGCAAGTGTACACAATGACACTTATTTAAAATTCCCATCACACAACAATTCAGTAAATATTACTCATCTGAAACAATTTCTGTATATATATAAACATTTTTTTGTGATGGAGAAATGTAAATATCTGCTCCACTGTAAGTCTTACTTGTTCCCTCATTTTTAATGTTTCCAAAACTAATATGACCAAATATGTTCATTTAATATAATGGCTCTTCCCTTCATCTTCCAAGAAAAGTAGTCATTAAACCAATGATACATATTAAAATTATATAAGATTCAAAGAAGTGCAGTAAGTTTTATGGGTATATGTTTTACTATGATAAGGATATACACTCTAACTAAACACTTTTTAAAACTAGAGTCAGTCTCAGCTATAGCCCTTACCAATTCATGCACACAAAAAAATTAAGGATTATATTTTTTTAAAAAAGCAAATTATGCCAAAGTTTTTACTTCTTAAATGGTCAGTGGTTTGGGGATTATTTTCTTTTTAACAATAAATATAACAATAAATATAACTAAATATATTTGGTTTTTTAATGAACTGTCAATCCCCAAACTTTGAATGCCTGGAACCTAACATTCCAGATCAAAGATGTTTCTATTATAAGGGCTCTGGCTCCTGTAAGAAAAAGAGATACTGCCTTCAAATTATATTTTTGCTCTTCTACCAAATCCTTATAGTTAAAACATTTGACACTTCATACTTAGACATGCAAATATCTTATTTACTACATTTTAAAGATATATCCCTGTTTCATTTCATCTCTTGATTTTCCATACTTCATAGAGGTTCAGGACCCACATGTCTACATTTTAGAGATTAATCTTCACAATGTCTTTGACTCCTGGACACAACCACCAAACAATAACGACCACTTGGTGTCAGTACAACCAAGTGGCTCATACAAACCAGGAGCTGAAGCGTCTCTGAAGCTGAAATAGGCCATCACCTTTCATTTTTAAAATTTTTAATTGAAAGATAACTGCTTGACAATGTCATGTTGGTTTCTGCCATACAACAATGAAAATCAACCATAAGTGTGTGTGTGTGTGTGTGTAACACACACACACATATATCATATATTCCCTCATTTCCACTCCCCAGCCCATCACCTTTGAAACTTAATATAGACCTTAGAATGTAAAGATAGTTAAGGATTTCGGATCTCATTTACAAATTGAAATGTCCCTTCTGAAAACATTTCCCATACAAATCACAATCAGCTTAGGCTACCATTTCTTTTATTGGAAAATAAATATGTTAAATGACTACTCATATTTCTGATACTGAAGGGATCTAGACATTAGAATTGAAACCGAGAGAGTCTTATTGAGGATAGTCTAGAAGTAAATGAAACAGGCTTTCTGAGTGCAACATAAAAGAGAGACATTCTAAAGGTGGGGTCAATAAGTAAAAGGGCAAGAGAATGGGTAATAAGTGCCAAGTAGGACAGCATCCAAACATTAACAGAAGATACCGGTGTAGAGTCTAGAGGAAGTCCATGAAACTGGAACTTCTTTTATAACATGATCAGTTAAAACACTGGAGAGGAATGAGGAGCAGCAAGCCTGCATACCTGGTGAAGGCGGACATTCTGTAAACTGGAGGAGCTGGGAGGTTCCAAAGTTTTAAGAAACAAATGGTGTGCTTACATACGGGCACCCATCAAGCTTCCTAACCTGTGGGTCTATACTACATATTATGATTTGGGAGCTTAATAAGAGAAGTTCCATTTTTAACCTCTGAGAAAGCTAAATGAATAATGTTTTAAGTATTTTGTCTACATGTGAATTATCCCTAAAGGGCTGTGTGAAGCCTTTAACAGGAAGAATTATGCCAAGTGGGAGAAACCTTCATTAGCACTTGACCACCAGAGTACCACATGACCACAGCACCTATTTTACAACTAAAACCACTCTGTTTTAGAAGGAACCATCAAGGGCAGGGGTATAGCTCTCTTGTGGAACTCTGAAAGAGGGTGCTCTATTAGGAAGAGGGGAGGCATGTTTGTATTGAGGCTAAAATGGGGACAAGTACTCACGCTCCTTACTCCTTCCCAAGAGTCCAAAGTGTCCCACTGACAAGCAGGAGCTCCTTGGGAAACATTTCCTATGTAAGAGTTACCCTGCTGATCTCATATCTAACCCTCATTTCACTCACTCTGGAAATGGAGAGAACTTAGGGACCATTTACCCCAGTCTCCCTAAACTCTGCCAAGTTCCAACACCCGGGAGCCAAAGTTTCCCTGTGAACCCTGTATGTCCAATGGCAAAAATATCATAAAACTATTTCAGATGATTTATAACTGTAATTTACAGCTAATTCATAACTTTTACCATAACAAATCATTACTTATCTCTGGTCTTCAGTTTCCCATCCATAAAGTACAGCTAATACTTCCCTAAGATAATTTATATGAAAAAGCCCAATACAATGCCCGACGTAAAGTAGGCATTAGATAACAGGTTGCTTTTATCTAAGAAGCAAAAGTCTGTAGGAAGAAGATAAAATATTTGGGCCTGAAAATAAATCTGCCAAGAATCAAATACTTAGTGGTACTCAATCAAGGGAGTTAGAAATGTGTGCGGTGAGAGAGGAAGGGTGGCTGTCAAGATGAACACGGGGAGCTATGCCTCACATAATGAAGAGCTGTCCAGAAGACAAGCCAACAGCACAATTCCGCTGAGAGACTGAAACAGTACAACCATTCTGAAGTGAAAGAAGACCCACCCTGTCAACTGTTAAATGTAAGCAAAAGGTCCCTTAAGGAAGAGAAATGAGCTCAAACAACAAAGTGTTACTACAAAAATAAGGAGAATGGATTCTTTCTAGAAAAGACCATCTAAAGACTACAGAAAAGACCACCCAACCAAAAACAAAAACAAGCAAACAAATAAGCTTTCTTCTTAAAACAGAAAGATGAGGCAAAGAGAAGTTACCTAACTTGTACAAGTTTGTGCCCAGGAAACATAGTCCTATATTCCAAACTCATAGCACTCCACTAAACTCAGTGCTCTAGCAAGTTGAGAGTGAGCGGAAAACCTGAAAGAGCCAATCACACCGAGGTTCACACGGCACCTTGGTTTCTCCCACGAGTCCATAGTTGCGGCTTTATGTGTATTATGTGTATTTCACTTTCTGCCAGTCATTTAACAGTTCTGCTACCACTATATGTTTTATGCTGCTGCTGCTGAGTCACTCCAGCCGTGTCCGACTCTGTGCGACCCCATAGACGGCAGCCCACCAGGCTCCCCTGTCCCTGGGATTCTCCAGGCAAGAACATTGGAGTGGGTTGCCATTGCCTTCTCCAATGCATGAAAGTGAAACGTGAAAGTGAAGTCGCTCAGTCATGTCTGACTCTTAGCAACCCTATGGACTGCAGCCCACCAGGCTCCTCCATCCATGGGATTTTCCAGACAAGAGTACTTAGGAGTGGGGTGCCACTGCCTTCTCCGATGTGTTTTATAATCAACAGTAAAAGGAATTCATTGGAACATGGTAGCTTGTAAACGGAATTAAATTCTTCATTAGACTAGATGACCAGTTTGCAAACTAAACTCCTTACAGCAATAGAGATTATCTCAGAAAGCAGGTGACATAGGCCAAGGAGGCTCCCAATTCAAAAAGTCAGTTTCATTTTTATCTTTTCTTTTTTGGAGGAGGCATTCACATATATTTATCAAGGAAAAGATTCCACTAATTAAGAAAAATGCTTGAAAACCATGGACTCAGATGAATTATTAAGATCCCATGAAGGCATAAGATTTCAAAGTCCTGAAAAACAACTCAGACTATGTGACCAAGAAAGGCTCCATCTTTACCGCCTGCAGAGCTGATATATTCACACTCTAGCTACTTACAGAATTTGGGAGGGATGCTGTAAGTATAAATTTTAATGTCCCATAGAGTGATAATTATTTTTAATTTAACATTCACACACACACACACACACACACAAAATAAGACTAGAGCTCTCAAACAAGGGAGAACACTAGGAAGCAGTATCTCTGCATCAAAGAAATTTTTTTTTTAATGTCATGTATGTTGTCTTCCTCCTCCCTTAAAAACACTGACATGCATTTAAAAATTTATTGAGTAGCCACTCTCCAATGGGCTCAGCTTTTTCAAGATATACAAAGATACACCAGACATGTATTAATTAAGTTTTAAAAGTGATATTAAATATTCACCAAATTAACTGGGCAGAAAGAGGTACAGTGCCAAAGAGAAGCAAAGGAGGGAGAGGTAAGCTTATAGGGAAACAGAGCTCAGCATGGGGAAACAACTTCTGCCTGTGCAAGCAGGAAGACTCTCAGGAGCATCGGCCTGAAATCAGAGTCCAAAAAGGAAGAGACACTCTCCGCGTGCTGACTGTAACATGACTGTAACATGATGCTGACTCTTTAGTCAACAGTTTACTATTTAGTAGGAGAAAAGGATAAATAAACAAACACCTAAAGCACGATATGTTAATTATAACAACAAGCGTGTGCATAATATACGAAATTTCCTTGGGGTGGTGGGGAGAGTAGGAAGAGGGGAAGAGGGAAGAAGGAAAGGTGACCTCACCAGGGTTTGTTGTAAGGAAAAAGGCATTTCAGGCAACAGGAACAACACAAGCAAGGGCATGGAGAAGAGAAACCATGTGGTATCTCTGGGGACTGGATGCGTGAGTAAAGAGGTGACAGGATGAAAGCGAAATGAGTCCAGACCAGATGGTGAGGAGCTTTATGCCCGATGCCAAGGAACTTGGCTCTATTACAGAAGGCACAAAGGTTTTCAGAAAGGAATGATTTCATAAAAGATGACAATATGAGACACACTTTCTAACGTTTTTTTCAGGCAGAAAAATATTTCAAGTTTCCACTGGCTGCAAAAATATATACAAGAAAATTAATTCCAGGACTTCTTGAAGTAACTCCAAAGGTCCCACTGGCTATGAGTCCAGATAAGAGCCCCCTGAGGATAGGAGCGATTTGTATTTATTTTTCTCTGGATCTCTAGGAAATGGGATATGGAGAAACAAATAGGAATTGGTTGTGTGATTAAGGATGATAAGACAGAACAAAAGATGACTCAAGCTTCTGGCCTGATCATCTCAGTTGGGTTCCCATAAGAAGAATAAGTTTTGCCTAGGAGATGTTAAAATTCAAAACTCTACAAAATACCCAGGGGTTCTGTCCATAAGCACTTCAATAAAGGTCTGAAGCTCCAGAGAGTCTGCACCACAGACACGACTTTGAGCACTGCCGTATGTGCTGTACTGGTGACAGCTGAAGCCATCTGGGTGGATGAGGTCACTGAGAATGAACAGCGCCCAGTCCACAAGCTAATACAGGCATACCTTGGAGATAAAGCTGCTTCAGTTCCAGACCATTGCAATACAGTGAATATTGCCATAAAGTGAGTCACATGAATTTTTTTGTTTCCCAGTGCATTTAAATGTTATGGACAAAAATGAAGTCTGCTGCACTGACTTCCTTTCATGAACTATTTTCTCTACAGCATGAAAGGCTGTTTTGACCGCATTTTCCCCCAGTAGGACTTCTTTCAAAATTGGGACTCAGTCCTCTCAAACCCTGCCATTGCTTTATCTACTAAGTTTATGCAATATTCTAAATTCTTTCAACAACCTCCACAGCACCTTCACCAGGAGTAGATTCTACCTCAGAAGCTGCTTTCTTTCTTCATCCTTAAGAAGTAACTCCTTATCAGTTCAAGTTTTATGCTGAACTTAGATATTCAGTCGTATCTTTAAGCTCCCCTTCTGGTACTCTTGTTACACCCACTACACCTACAATTATTCCTCCAGTGAATTCTTAAACCCCTCCAAAGTCATCCATGAGTGTTGCAATCAACTTCTTCCAAAATCTTGATCACATTGGTACTTTGACCTCCCATGAATCATAAATGTTCTTAATGTTCTTAATCTGTTCCAGAAGGATTTACTTTACCCAGGTGCATCAGAGAATTCACTATCTATGGCAATTACAGACTCACAAAATGTATTTATTAAAGAATAAAACTTGTAAGTAGAAATGACTCCTTGATTTATGGATAGTGTGTTAGTAGACGTGAAAATCTCGTACATTTCCCTTGGAGCTCTTGGGTGACCAGGATCACTGTCAATTAGTAGTAACATTTTGAAAGGAATCTTTTTCTCTGAGTAGTACAAGTCTTAAGAGTAGGCTTGAAATATTCAGTGAACCATGTTGTAAACAGATGTACAATCATCCAGGCTTTGCTGTTTCATTTACAGAGCAGAAGCAGAATACATTTAGCATAATTTTTAAGGACCTTAGGGTTTCAGAATGTTAAGTGAACACTGGCTTCAACATAAAGCCACCAGCTGCATTAGCCCCTAAGCAAGAAAGCCTGTCCTTTGAAGCCAGGCACTGCCGTCTCCTCCTTAGCTATGAAAGTCTTAGATGACATCTTCTAACAATATTAGTATTTTGTCTACACTGAAAATCTGCTGTTTAGGGCAGCCACCTTGGTGAATAATCTTAGCTACATCTTCTGGAAAACTTGCTGCAGCTTCTACATCAGCTCTTGCTCCCTCACCTTGCATTTTTATGTTACAGAGATCACTTCCTTCCTTAAACTTCAAGAACTAACCTCTGCTAGATTTAGCCTTTTCTTCTGCAACTCCCTCACCTCTTTCAGTCTTTACAGAGTTGAAGAGAGTTAGGGCCTTGCTCTGGATTAGGTTTTAGCTTAAGGGAATGTTGTGGCTGATTTCATCTTCTATCCAGACCACTCAAACTTTCTCCACATCAGCAAGAAGGCTATGTTACTTTCTCATGATTCATGTGTTCTTCACTGGAATAGCAATTTTCCTTTCCTTGAAGGACTTTTTCTTTGCTTTCAAAATTTAGCTGTTTGGGGAAACTGACCTAGCTTTCATTTGGTCTCATCTTTTGATATGCCTTCCTCACTAAGCTTAATCATTTCTAGCTTTTGATTTAAAGTGGGAGATATGTGACTCTTTCTTTCATTTAAAACACTTAGAGGCCATTGAAGGGTTATCAACCAATCTAACTTACACATTGTTTTATCTCAGGGAATACGGAGGCCCAAGGAGAAGGGAGAGAGATGGGAGAATGGCTGGTTGATGGTCAAAACACATGCATTTACCAATTAAGTTCACAGTCTTATGTGGGTACAGCTCATGGCACCCCAAAAGTTACAACAGAAACAACATAGATCGCTCATTACAGATCACCATAACAAATATAATAAAAATGAAAAACTGAAATATTGGTAGAATTACCAAAATGTGACACAGAGACAAAAAATGAACAAACGCTGTTGAAAAAATGGCGCCAGCAGCAAATATGCTCAACAAAAGGCTGTCACAAATCTTCAATTTGTAAAAAACAAGATTATCTGTAAAGCACAATCAAGTGAACAGCAATAAATCAAGGTATGCCTGTAGTCCCAGGGCAAAGATGAGGCTAGACAGAGAAAGAACATCCAGAGGAAAAACAAGAAAGGGATCATGTGTGACTAAGAAGGTAGACATTTCAGAAACCATTCAGAGTTTGGAGCCAAATGGTCAGTGTGAAGACTGGAAAGTAGCTACTGAATTTGGAAACTTGGTAGTTGTTAATAAACATCATCGAAGTGGGTATAGGATTGACCGGGTTGAAGAATAAAGGGATATGGAAATAAGAGACAATGAATGGAATCACTCTGTCCACAAAGTATGGCAATAAAGAGAAGGAGTGAGAGGTTTTAGTATCTTGACAGGTCATCAGAGACATAGGCACATTTTGTGCATTATATCTTTTTTTTTTTAATACAACTTGTCTCTAGAGACTGTGAGAACAAAAACTGCCTTCAGTATTCTTAGAGCACCTACTAGATTATAAAAACAGCAGCGCTACTAAGTCATGGTTTAGACTACAAGATATATCTCATACACTTCACTAAATGTTAACTGAATTCCAGGGTAAAGAGAACACTAGACTGAATCAATTAATCATTAAATCCAAATCATTTACAGCATGGGGTGGGAAAAGAGACCACACCCTGCTACGTAATTTGACAAGCTCTGTGAGTAGTGCTGGGGAAGCTGAGATGTTACCTTAACCGCTTCGCCCCTGGGCTGCACAGGGACATACTCACCTCCATAGTAGAGTCCTGTAGCAGTGCACATCCGCCACTGTCCCTGATACATTCCTGCTCTGCTGGGGCTGCACATCTGGACGCTGACATCTGCAATCTCTTGGGGCTCTAGCGATCTCACCATCACCATGTTCACATGTCCAAACTGGTCTCCCCCGACATATTTAAGACAAACCCCTGGAGGCCAGGCCTCTGCCCCTGAGTTCAAGCAAAAGAAAACAATGTTAGGCAATCAGTGGTCCTACGCTGGGTGCAGTTCATTACAAAACTGTAGAAGACGCCTCTTTGTCTCTCACACATACGTAAACCTACCCATATTCTTGAGCTATATACTGATTAGGGAGAATCAGAGTCAACAAGCTCTGACCAATGGTCTATCCCTAAGAGAAAGCACACATGACAAAAGCAAGGCAGTTTCTCAAGAAGTAGTGTTTTGGGTGCCCATGGAAGGCTACACATCACACTAACCTGCAGGACCTGGAGTGAAGTCTGAAAGGAGCCACGGAAATGAAGCTCAGCCCCACACCTCTGGAGGACTGCTTTCTCCACTAAGAAACATGCCCATTTGCACTTGAACTTTTAAATTGACATTCAAAGTAAAAGTATGCCTGACTGTCCCCAGTTTTCCCACTGAGGGAAGTGGATGAAACTCATGAAGAGTAATTTCTGTATTACTTTCAGTTTAAAACTACTTTTTCCCTACTTTCTCTTCTGGAGTCCCTAACAATGAAAAGATTGAGGGTCAAAAGACTGCAAATAAAGACAGAGGAGTCAAGTGAAAGCTTCATTTTCAGGTGCAAACAGTAGTGGGGAAAGTATGAACCGTAGGCCCTGATAACAGTACAATGACCTGTAGTCTCAGGGGTGATGACACTAGCCAGAGGTGCTTGTAGAAAGAACAGGAATGGCAAGACAGAGAAATAGTTTTGGCAGGAATGCCTCGCCCGCCTTTAGAAGTGGCAAAGGTCTTATTTGGTTCCCATTCCTGTGCACCTATATTCATGTAACTAACTCACATGAGAAATCAATACATTGACTTCTGACCGGTCACAGGTAGCCACATACAGTGACTAGATGTGATATTTCCTGTGAAGTCTCTCCGACACACTCCTTTTACTATACACAGAAACCTCTCTGTATCTTTTTCACATTCATTATAAACATAAATCACTATGAAAAGCTGGGCACGGCAGGACTCTCAGCATGTTGAAAACTCATCTAACAGTACTCTAGGATTCCTCAGTCCCTTGTTCTTGAAGTGCCAGGCCAGTTTAGAAACTTGATGGCTTACTATTGAAAAAAGCGAGAACCGGACAGGAAAAGCAACCAACACTCTACTGCTGAGATCTCAGCCTCATAATGAATGGCACCTGCTGTGGCTCATGGTATTTAGGGGTAGCAGATGGAGCAGTGGTTGCTATGTTTTTTATGATAAAAAAAAAAATCTGACAGCAAACTGGCCTCTTAAATTAAAGGGCAACTGCTGTTGTTGAGAAGGTTGTGGATGATACACTGGTAATATATACAAATTCTTTTTTTCATTTCTAGGGCCTATGGCCTAGCAAAAGCATATTTATCTTAGGTCAAGAATAGTAGCAGCTGACGTGAAGTACCTTGGAAAATGTTGGTCTCTTTATTAAAGATCAAGATCCAAAAGAAAAATTAAATTACTACTATAGGGGTGAATCCATAATTATTCTTTAAAAGACACATATGCACACATGCACACACACATACAGACACACATATCAAACAAAACAATGTCTGTTTATATGAAAACTCAAGAATGTTTTTAGAACTTTAAAGAGAATGAAAACCAAGACCTCTGGGTATGGGAAATACTTGGCTGCCCTGATCAGACAAGCACAAGCAGCTGAGACAGTTGGATCTCTCATCTATGCAAAAGAGAGAGTACTGCTGTATTCCCAGGAGACTTGACAAGCTGTGAAACTATTAAAAATTATGTGGCTACGGTCCTAACTTTTTCTATGTCAGACCCTACTGATGTGTTACTTGGAGAGCTTCTTGAAGAAAAAACTGGAAGAGTTATGCACCATCAGCTCTAAAGTGTTAGTTACTAGGCTATAAAATGAAGAACCAATCATCTGCCTTCTGAGAGCTGCCAACAGTTTACAATCACATATAGTTCTTACAACCCCAACTGTAAAGGCAGGTAACTCTGAAAAGGTCACTGATACTGGTTCTTGATACAGAAGGAAGGGAAATACTGATGGCTGCTTGACCTACCAAGCTAAGCATACCAGAAAAATCTGGATTTGAGAAGTATAACGTAATAGGGCTTCAAATTAAGTCTTTTACAAACTGGCTTACTGTGGGGTAGATAGATGCTTCTAGAAGAAAAGAAAGACTAGTCTATGTTTTATGACTTTCCAAGTTAAGTATCACAAGCACACAAAGGTTGTGATTCTCCAGTTATTATGGAATATAATTTTATTAAAAAATAAAAAGTCAAAACAAGACAAAAAACCCTATCATATGGCAACTTTGAGATGATAGTGAGTATGGCAAAAACAGAAGTCCACCAGTTCCAGAAAGTCTGAGATTTAGTTTGGGGACAGAAGGAACAGCCAAAGAGCAAGACAAAAGACAAACCTCAATGAAGACCCCCTTCTGTTTCTAAACCCCTCGTAGTTTAGAGAATGTATTTCAAATTAAGCTACAGGCAAATAGAGACCTTCATTGATCTGGGTTCCATTTTCTTTCCTGTACCCGATAAAGTGACTGGAACATAAGAAATGTAACTATATTAAGGAGTTGAAGAAAAATGGAGGGAATAGTTGTTCTTTCTCAAGTTTCCCTTCCTCCCCCATCAACTCTTGCTCTATATTCACTTCTACGTAGTTTAGAAAATATAGATGACTTTGAAGTCACTCTCATATGACAATCACAACCACTTCATTAAAGTCATAGGAATGTAAGAATTATCATAATATGCTTAGTCTAACACTCATCACAGCTGGATAGCAGAGCAAGGCTATAATAACTGAGAAGCTTTTAAGTATTGGTAAAAAGAATACTCTACTTTTGTCTTAAGAGGAACAGTTTCAAATTTTCATTTTAAATTTAAACTCTATAAAGTATCCTTGGCAAGTTTCCCCAAACTTATAAAACTTACATAGTACCAAAGAGTGGATTCTGGGATTCTGCATCTATGTCATTACATGTCTCACTTCTCTTTTTCTGTGATATGAATCTAAGGACTTTCATATCAGGCATTTAATTTTAAACAACATTGACATTTATCTTCCTTGGGGAAGGTGCTGGGACAGCTACATGCAGCTCCTATCAATCTCATCTTTTGTAAACTTGAATGTCCAGTATGCCTGAAACATGACAGCAGAGAGGCACCATGAAAATTATTTATGAAACTCGTTCAGGGGTACTTATCTCTCAGGGAAGGTTATGAACGAGAGCCAGAGGAGAAAGAGCTCAGGCCTACTCTACTACTCCCTCTTTTTTTTTTTTGGGGGGCCTCACTACGCAAGATGTGAGAGCTTAGTTTCCTTACCAGGGACTGAACCCATGCCTCCTGCACAGAAATCTTAACCGCTGGACCACCAGGGCAGTTCCAGTCTACACTACTCCCGTGTTAGCACTCCATCTGCAGAAACAACTCAAGCCAGATCAGGATGACGCCAAAGAACCAGCTCACGTGCCTGCCTTTCTTCTATCTCTAATAACGTATCTGACACGTAACTATGGCAGGCCAGTTTCTTCTTAATCAAATGGAAAGCATTTAGTCTACAAACAAAACTATTTTACAATTGGTATAACAACTTCCAGAAGAAGAAAAAACCTATTTGTTCAAAGTACCTTTCTAGCAACTGTTGCCCAATTTTTCAAGAGGTGTATAGGAACAAAAATGTCCTTTACAGGAAGAAAGGCTGCAGACCCAGAGACTGTTTTAAATTGCACTTATTATGCAAAAAGTAGGAGGAAAAAGAGCCAGTCCCACCAAAACAAATTTTTCTTCAAGTCAAGGAGAAAGGGTCTTTGGGGTTCTGATTGGACATTCTAGCCATTTTATATCAATCCCTTCCAATCTCCCATTAACCCAAGGAATTGTGTAGTGAGTGAGAAGATATTTCAAAGAAGCTTTCTGAGATATAAAATGATATTCTGCAATAAAACGGTATTTAAAACATTTAATAGTACTCTAACAACTTTCAATATTAAAGAACACTATAAAGAACCCATGGAAGCCAGACCATTTCTAGTGTTTTCACTATTAAGTAAACAAGGTCTTGGATTAATTACTTTAAATAAACAAAACTTTTAATAAGTTATACTTTCTAAACACACATCACTCATTTAAAAAATTCATGGTTAGGTTTCAAAAGCATTTTTGATCAGCAACACAGATTTTAGTGAGTCCGAGAAGAAATATGAATTAAAAAAGCTGATGTGAAGAACTTGTTTCAACGTATTTAAAAGCAGGCAACATTAAGAAGGTGAGACAGAAATTAGGAACATAAAATAATCAAACTTTTAACAAGAATTTCAAGAAAAAGAGAAAACATGGCTATTTTCCTGTATTACCATGTGCCTCTCAAACTTACAATGCCCCACACTGTTACAACCAAAGGGGAAAAGAAGCTAATGAAAATTTTATAAAGTCACTGATGTCCAGTCACCTACAACAATGGGTCAATCCAGATTACGTGTTTTTGCTCCGAGACACACCAAACCTTCATCCAAGCTAAAGTTATTTCCAAATAAGCCAGACAAACTAATAAAGTAAGTTTGGTATATTAATTATGATATAAAAGGCTAGCTTAGCCAGTTTCTCCCCATCACAAAGAACTGAAGTATAAAGAACTGAGAAGTAAACAGTGTCCAACAAAAGGTTTGAGTCCCCAGAGTTTTCTATGATTTCACATCAGATTACCATGCTAGCAGGGATCCCCACACCAACAAATTTTAGCTAAGTACTCCTTTTGTACTTTTAGAAAACTTTCCATCTCAGAATTTCTTTTGTAAACATTCAATAATAAGGAAGTTAAAGCATCCTCACCTAGTCAGCATAAATTGTTACTGGATGGAATAAGACATGCTAATAAACTCATTCAAATGTTAAAAGTCGTTTGAAAAGAATGTAACATCAGACATTATTTTCAAAGAACCATAATTAATTTATGCTGAATTTTTCTTAAGTCAGCAGTAAGTCAAAACAATAATTCTTTAAAAAAGCAACTTCTCAATCTTTCCATCATTTTTATTCTGAGCAAATTGGTACACTTCTTACCCTATTTTTCAAAGTGATGATAACAACTCAGATAGATAGCTCAATGAAAACTTCAGACAGAATTAATCCTCGTAGTTGCAAAGAAATGAGCTTTCAGAAGAGCAGAAGCTCACAACTCTAGCTACCTTGTTCTTTTCAAGGATGTACCTCCTCTAGCATGCTGGAAATAACTGGAAGATTAATTAGAGCAGAAATAAAACGATGGAGCAGAGCTATACTTGTGGAGACAATACCACACCACCACACACATGCCTGGTTTCTGATATCAAAAGAATACTGAATTGTGTTTAAATGTCAAGACCGAAATTCTTCCTAATCTAGGGAATATTTTATTGGTTTTTGGGTCATCATACCAGTACAAGAAAATGCTACATCATATAAGGGAAAAAAGAGTTACACAATCACATAATTTAAGCTAAAACATTTCCTTGTTTCTTTTAACTGCTAAGAAAAAGAAAACTGGGCAGGGAAGATGGCTCTTTATACATTTACCAGAATTTTGGATCCGCCACGTTTTTATAAACTGAGTATCAGGAGGTATCGACTCCCCTTCTCCTATGGTGACATCTTCAACAAAGGACATGGAGGGTACACTGATGTTTGGGCTCTCAAAGTCATAATATGCGCCAATTGCTGCTTGTAGGTTCCTACAAATAAAAAGAAAAGGCAAACGACTTCAGTCCTCTCCAGAGCATATTGATCTAATTGTCAAGCAAAAGAACACTAGGCTTGTTTTCTTAGGCTATCTTATAGAACCTGTATAAAGAAGGTATATAGATGGCTCCTAGTATGTTAATCTTCAGAGTCATTGATTCTGGCTTAGGAACAACAGGAAAAAAACACAAGGACCAACAAACATGTGCAACACTTTCTTCGCAAGGTACCCACATAGAAAGTAAGCATTATTAGCACCATCAGTAACAATGTGAGGAAATCTTCCTTTTACCCATAAGGACAGCAAGTATGGGTAAGAAAGTCAATTAAAAGATAGCTCCTCTGTAGCTGTGACTAAACTTCAAAGAAGCTCCATTAAAGAAAATTCTCATTTTTTAAAAAGGCAATACTTGGTTCAAAAAGTTTAATACAATGGGGGTTCCTGTGATGGTCCAATGGTTAAGAATCTGCCTGCCAATGCAAGGGACACGGGCTACACCCAGGAAGAGCCTGCATGCCGCAGGGCGCTTGTGTTGTTTTGATCCCACACTCCAGGGCCTGTGCTCTGCAACAACACAGGCCACTGAAATGAGAGGCCCACACAGCACAACTCAAGAGCGGCCCCCATTCTCGGCAACTGGAGAAAAGCTGGAACAGCAATGGGGACCTGGCACAATGAAAAATAATAAAGGGACATTGTAAAAAGCTGCATACGATGAAAAATACCTAGCTTATCTCTTCTTTTCCATACACATACACCCACACAGGTATTATTTGTGGCTTTAACAGATATATCTAAACTTCCTTCAATAAAAAGTTATACACTTAGTGAGTGCTCTCACCATGAATGTATAGGAGTGTCTATTTCCCCCATGCATTCATTAACAATACTTCTCTAACATTTTGTATTTTTGTCAATCTGATGGGTGAAAAACAAGATCTTGGTGAGGTCTGAAAATGGTTTTCTCTTTTCATGAGAGGTTACATATCTTTTGGGGCTTCCCAGGTGGCACAGTGATAAAGAGTCTGTCTGCCAGTGCAGGAGGTGCAAGAGACGCAGGTTCAACTCCTAGGTCAGGAAGATCCCCTGGGGCAGGAAATGGCAACTCGCTCTAATATTCTTGCCTGGAAAATTTCATGGACAGAGAAGCCTGGCTACAGTCCATGGGGTTGCAAAGAGTGAGACAACTGAGTGACTGAGCACACAAGTATCTTTTACACTTTCACGAGCCATGTGTAGCTTCTTTTTAGAAGCACAATTTTGTAAATGTTGGTGTTCTTTTTAATTACGTATAAACTTCCTTATGTCAGAAGGAATGACCAGGCATACAAACCAGAGTCCCTAACTGAACAGAATCATGCAACTGACAGCTTGGCTCATCAGTGCCAGAAACCAAAGGCCACTAAGGGGTTTAAGTAAGCTGTGTTCATTAAAGAAACTGTTGGTAATTACATTAACTGCTTCTCTTATGGTCTTCCTCAAACTAGTGACATCATCCCCAGTCCCCAAGGAAAAACAACACGAAGAGCATTTTTCCAAATATAACCCCACCATCAGCCAATGGATCCAGTGGGTTGTTTTTAATTATGCATAAACACAGCATGAAATAAGGTCTGACAGTACACAACTGTTAACACACATGCTATTAACAGCAAATACTTTTCTGCTGAGGGCCTGCCTACTCTTCCAGGTGTTTGCAGCTGCCAGAAAGGAAGGCTATATTTAGAGCAGCTACCTCAGGTCAAGCCCCATGCAATGGTGGCCTGTAGTATTAGTGAGTAATGACCGGAATTACACTACCACCAAATGCTGGCCTGTCACGTGTGTGCTAGATAAAATTTACACGGAGCAGAGTTGGGTGAGGGTCCAAACTGTGCCTGTTTATTTGACCATTCAATAGGAAGGCTCGGGCTTCAGTCTTTCCAGCAACTTCCTTATCTAATTGGTATTTATCTAAAGTGAAGAATATGTGACTGGTTGAACTTAGGGAGGCCCAGATCCTACCACTCACCAACAGACTCAGGAGTATATCTGGAATCAGGCTTACATTTACATTTAGATCAGACATAAAACGAAGGAAAGAAAAAGAGGCTGAATTTGTATTTTGTTTTTCTGAAAACTTTTAAAATAAAACTGTCCACCTTTTCATAAAGATAACTTTTTTTTTTGCCAAAGGTCTCAGGCAAACAGCCTGAATTGTTTTCTGTTCACTTAGCTGTAAAATATGCTTGGGAGGGAAGAAACTATTTGTGCACTCAGGACAACTGCCAATTCTCATATTCAGCCTGTGTCATATTTCACCACTTGGCTGTGCCTGCTATCAGACAGGACTTTGAGACCAGCATAGCAGAAACACGAACAAGTGGAAAAATCCAGTTACTCTACTTAGGCAGATCCACCCCCCTCCTCAAACCTCTTTTCACACATTCCTACTTAACCTACAGCCAAGCCAACAAAACTGCTTACTTGTACCTATATTATCCAGAGAACTCAGCTAGAGAAAGATTAAGAAACATTTTTAAACCCCAAAGTGAAACTGAAAGTAGAGAACTAGTCTCCTGGCAGGAAGGAGTGAAGGATGACAAAGCATAATCATTTCCCAAGTACAAGGCGGAAAAAGACGACATTAGCCTGGCAGTTCCCTAACCCACAGGGCAGGTACACAGCCCGCTCAGCGCTTAGACCATTTAGATCACTGCCTCCCTGGGCCAAGAAACAGGAGGAATAGACTTAAACAGCTCCAATTCAGTGTGAAAATAAGCAAACATGATAGCATCCACTCCTGTTTAAAACAACATACTCAACTACTATTAGGCAACAACACACTCCACATGGACAGAGATGGCTGAGGACATGGGAAAGAAACTTGGACACCACTCAGTATTCAGCCCAGCCCGAAAGTGTAAACCTCCAGGTTCTTCAGCGTCTTTGCTCAAGAAGTTTTTACTCTGATCTCAAAGTTAAAAGTGCCTAAAGAACAAAGGGGAGCAGTGTACAAGCGGAAAAAAGGCACAGGTGAAGAAGATGGATGATGGCGATGATTACATAACATTGTGAATATACTTTATGCCACAGAACTATGCACTTTAAAATGGTTAAAATGGTAAATTTTTATTTTACTTTATTTTTATTGATATGACCAACCTAGACAGCATATCAAAAAGCAGAAACATTACTTGGCCGACAAAGGTCCATCTAGTCAAAGTTATGGTTTTTCCAGGAGTTATGTATGGATGTGAGAGTTGGACTATAAAGAAAGCTGAGCGCTGAAGAATTGATGCTTTTGAACTGTGGTGTTGGAGAAGACTCTTGCGAGTCCCTTGGACAGCAAGGAGATCAACCAGTCAATCCTAAAGGAAATCAGTCCTAAATATTCATTGGAAGGACTGATGCGAAGCTCCAATACTTTGGCCACCTGATGTGAAGAACTGATTCATCAGAAAAGACCCTGATGCTAGAAAAGACTAAAGGCAGGAGGAGCAGGGGAGGACAGAGGATGAGATGGTTGAATGGCATCACCAACTCTACGGACATGAGTTTCAGTAAACTCCAGGAGCTGGTGGCAAGAAGCCTGGCGTGCTGCAGTCCATGGGGTTGCAAAGAGTCAGACGCGACTGAGCAACTGAACTGAACTGATAGCTGATAGCTGATTTACAATGTTGTGTTGGTTTCTGATGTACGGCAAAGTGATCAAATATATTCTTTATCATATTCTTTTCCATTACGGTTGATCACAGGATATTGAATATAGTTCCCTGTGCTATAAAGTGGGACCTTGCTGTTCATCTGGTAGTCTGTATCTGCTAATCCCAAACTCCTAAATTTATATCCTCTGCACCCACTTTTCCCCTTTGGTAACAATAAGTTTGCTTCCTATGTCTGTGAGCCTGTTCTGTAAATACATTCATTTGGATCATGTTTTAGGTTCCACATATAGGCAGTATCACCTGTTATTTGCCTTTCTGACTTTGATCAGTGTGATCATCTCTAGGTGCATCCATGCTGCTGAAGGTGGCATTATTTCATTCTTTTTACGGTTGAGCAATATTCCATTATATATATTTACCCCATCTTTATTATCCATTCATCTGTTGGTGGACAATTAGGTTGCTTCCGTATTTTGGCTATTGTGAACAGCGCTGCGACGAACAAGGGGGTGCACGTATCTTACTAGTTTTCTCCCGATACAGGCACAGAAGTGGAATCATATGGCAACTCTATTTTTAGTTTTTTAAGGAATCTCCATACTGTTTTCCATAGTGCTTACACTAATTTACATTCCCAGCAGCAGTGTAGAAGGGTTCGCTTTTTTCCACACCCTCTCCAGCACTTGTTATTTGTAGACTTTTTAATGATGGCCTTTCTGACTGGCGCGAGGTGATTCCTCACTATAGTTTTGATTTGTGTTTCTCTAATAATTAGCAATACTGAGCATCCTTTCATGTGCTTACTGGCCATCCGTTTGTCTTCTTTGAAGAAATATCTATTTAGATATTCTGCTCATTTTTCAACTGGCTTGGGGTTTTTTTTTTATCATTGAGTTGTATGCACTTTGTGTGTATTTTGGAAATTAAGCCTTTATCAGTACATTGTTTGCAAATATTTTCTCCCAGTCCATCAGCAGTCTTTTCAATTTATTTATGGCTTCCTTCGTGTGGAAAAGTTTGTAGTTTTTTACTAGGTCCCATTTCATTATAAAAAGGTAAAATTTTGAATGGCTTTATTTAGAGGAAGCTCCTAACCCCCGGTTGTGGGGCTTTGAACAAGTGGTTAATCACCTGTTTCAGTTTACTCATGTACAAAACTGAGTTTTTTATGGTAAGTTTGGCTTATATTTTATATTACAAAGTTGGTGTTACAAAGTGGGCTGTGAAGACTGCATGAGGCAATGTGTGTAAATGCCAATGCCTTAGGTTGGCAGACATTTAATTAACGGACATTTATCCATGTGCCAGGCACTCAGCCTTAGACAGAAAAGACACCCATTACAGGCAAGGGTCCTCTCCATTATAAAGCCTAGCAGCCTGCAGCAAACCAGGGACACTCAAACAAGGGCAACTGCAACTGCCTCTCACACTGATGCTTATCAGCCCAAGGCAGCTTTCCCATCTGGGGGTGAAAAAATGGGCTTGGTGCACAACACAGCTTCAGCCACACCGATAATCGAGTTAGCCTGATCTGGAGTGGACGGACCTGGAGCGCTGCTGTGCTCTTTCTGATGAAACACAATGCTGTGACTCAGAAGTGACACTGTCCAACCCTCACTTTATAGATGAGGCCACAGACACACCGACACGTCTATATATATCTTTTAACTTACCCAGAATTTTCCAATTATCTACTAATGCTCTGAACATCCTATTTTCTTAAGAACATACTAAGTACCATCATGAATTCTATAAACCAGCTAATTATAACATCTCATTAAGCCAAATTTTTGAAAGTGGTCAAATGTCTAATTGTATATATATTCACAAACACAGAAGATTTATTTTTGTACTATTTATACAAACATAAGTCAGATTAACAGTCTTATGAAGAAAAATCAATATACTGAATATATATCAGGAATATCATCCCAAAAATATAGGAGTAAAAGAAAACAGTTAAGAAAACTAGGAAATCAGAATTTGAAAAGAAATGCCAGAAGTCCAAGTATGAGCTCAGATTCTCAGCAAAATAAAATTAGATATCTTTCCTTTTCTTCTCTGAACAAGAAACTGAAAAGGATTCAAATTACTTATAAGAAAAAAAAACTATCCATATAATCTGGACATAATTGGGAGAAGTCTCTCTCATCTATGGAGTGTCAATGACCCTGCTCCCAAGGCACAGGCCTAGCAGAAGTCAGGAAGACCTCACTATCCCAAATGACTGAGAAAACCAGACTAGAAAAAGGGTCAGCAAAACAGGTGGCAGTTCTTACCTGGGCTTTCCAACATCAACTCAACAGGCCTCTTGTGTGGAAGACCAAAATGAGGGGCAAAAAATGTGACTCTCAATGTTAAAGCCTTCCAAGAAACTGAGAATTTTATTAAAACAAAGATGAATGCAGGTAGGGAACAAAAGCTGAACTAAAGAAGGCTCAAATATTTTCAAACCTAAAAATTAACTAACAGATGATACTATTTAATATGTGAAGACAGGAAGAAAGAACTAGGGAAAGATTTCATTAAGAGGAGCAGAAAAGGTCACACCACTGTTTACCCACTTCTTAGAGCCCTCGCCAAGTCCAAGATCGTTTCTTCATTCTTCTTTTCCTGGCTATTTATTGGCCGATTAATTCTTAAACTTTTTAGAACTGGTCCTTCTAACATCAGCAGTTATACTGCTTCCAAAGAGAAAGTAAAAAACTAACATTCTGCATGAAAACCCAAGGCAGTGGCACTGTTTCAGATTATAAGTATGCAGTTTCGGGCTACCTACTTTAAAGGATAAGATATAACTCAGTGGTATTTACTTTATTCACAAGGATCTACAACTACCTCTACTTTCAAACTTTTAAATCATTTGAGATGAATACCACATACCCATTAAGTAATCATTTCCATTATTTCTTCCTCTCCATCCCCTGACAACTACAAATCTGTTTTCTGTCTCTATGAATTTGTCTATTTTGGATAATTTATATAAATAAAAGGAATGACACGATACGTGTAACCTTCATGTCTGGCTTCTTCCACTTAGCATAATATTTTTTAAGATTTATCCCAAATGGTAGCATGTTGATCAGTATTTATTCCTTTGTATGGCCTAACAATATTCCATTATATGTATATACAACATTTTGACTATCCATTCGTTGATGGGCATTTGGATTGCTTCTATCTTTTGATTATTACTACTGCTATTAACATTCATACACAAATGTCTGGGTGGGCCTGTGTGTTCACTTCTTCAGATATATACCTAAGAGCAGAACTTCTGGGTCACATGTGATTCTGTTTAACTTTTTGAAAAACCACCATACTGTTTTTCACATCAGCTGAACCGTTTTGCATTTTTATCAACAATGTATAAGGGTTTCTATTTTTCTACATTCTCACCAATACTTCTTTTTTCTATTATTAGAGCCATCCTAGGGTGATTCCCTGGTGACTCAGACGGTAAAGAATCTGCCTACAATGTAGGAGACCCGGGTTCAATCCCTGGTTCAAGAAGATTTCCCTGGAGAAGGGAATGGCTACTCACTCCAGAATTCATGACTGGAAAATTCCATGGACAGAGGAGCCTGGTGGGCTACAGTCTATGGGGTCACAGTCGGACAGGACTGAGCGACTACCACTAGTGGGTGTGAAGTGGTATCTGACTGTGGTTCTGATTTTCATTTTCTTAATGAGCAATAAACAACTTTTCATGTACTTGTTAGCTATTTGTATATCCTCTTTGGAAATAACATCTATTCAAATCCTTTGTTCATTTTTGTGACTGGGTTGCTTGTCTTTCTATTGTGCAGTTGTAAGAGTTCTTTACATATTCTGGATACTAGAACCTAGATATAAGATCTACAAATATTTTCTCCCATTATGCTGACTGTCTTCACTTCTTGATAATGTCTTCTGAAGCAACACAAAGTTTTTTTTTGTTATTGCAATCTAATATGTCTAGTTTTTCTTTTATTGCATGTGACTCTGATGTCAAATCTAAGAATCAGTAGCCAAATTCAAGGTCATGAAGACTTATCCCTATGTTTCTTCTAATAGTTTTATTGTTTTATTTCGGTCACTGAATCATTTTTTTATTTAATTTTTGTATAAAGAGCGAGGCAGAGGGTCTAACTTCGTTCTCTTGTCTGTGGTTATCCAGCTGTACCAGCCCCATGTGTTAAAGAAGATCAAATATTTTTAATAGAACAGAAAGCTGGACAGCCTCTTGGGTATGAGTGGGATTCCGCCCTCTGTGTGACCCTAGCTAGCCACTGGGGACTCTTCGGTTGCAAGGGCGATAAACGGAAAAGCTCAGCCCTCGGCAGCTGAGTGGGGACAAGCCGTGGCGCGCCGCACCTCGCCGTGGCCCAAGCGCATGTGCTCACGCTCTGAGCACACTGGAAGACACACCCCACTCCCAAACACAGTGTCCAGGGCTGGGAGAACCAACATTTATGTTCAGAATCAAACTAAACCATCAGCATAAAAACCTCTCCCTAGCTCCCAATCAATAACTATAGATAGCATTTACTTCTCCTGTATTTCTTTTCCTTAAATTTTCACTCATTCATGACTCTAGGTACTAGAACTGTAGATAAATAAGACAAAGTCTTTACTACCAAGGAACACAGTCTGTTAAGAAAGATTTGGGGGACTTCTCTGGAGGTCCAGTGGTTAAGAATCCATTTTCCAAAGCAGGGGACACAGGTTCAGTTTCTGGCTGAGGAACTAAGATCCCAAGCACCACAACTAGAGAACCACCATGCCACAGCTGAGTCCATGCACTCCAGAGCCCGTGCATCACAGCAGGAAAAGTCTGCAAGCTGCACGCAGAAAAGCCTGAGCGTGCCACAGCTAGAGAAAGCCCCGCAACAAAGAGCCTCATGCCACAAGGAAGACAGCGCAAAGTTTAAAGGAAAAAAAGGTTAATGTTAAAAAGAAAAAGATGTGGAAACGTAACCACCATTCAATGAAGCAAATTTCAGAGAGGAAACCTAACCAGGACTACAAAAATACAGAAAATACCCTTCTCCAACTTAGGACTTTAGGGAAAGCATCATCAGCTAGGTAACATCAAAACAGTACCCCCAATGAACTGTTTAACCACCTAAAGAAAGGGGGTGAAGGGGCATTTCAGATACAGGGAGAGAATCTCCAAACGCACACAGAACACCACAAACTCACAAACAGCCAGAAAAAGAGGTCTGACAACATTCAAGTCTCTGGTTCTGGTTGTTTCTGAAGCCTTAAAAGAATTGCTAGGTTAGGTTCTAAGATACTTTTGTATCATTATTAATTCTCATTTTTATTCAGACTAGTTTAAGACAGCGTTCCATTCTCTCCAATAAAGTCCTAACTGAGACAAGACTAAAGTATTACGAAACTTGGAAATCCACAATATATAACAAAGTCAAGGTGAGTAGGAAGAAATGGGCTCCCTGTCTTGGCTTCGCAAGACAGCAGTCCTCGTATGCCGCAAAGTGACTGGTTACACTCCATACATACTCCAAAGCTAGATGAAGTCTTAGGAGCTTGGACAATGAAAGTAAACTGCCCACAGAACACTGGGAAAACTTGAGTAAAGTTCTTCAAGACAATCCACTCTGGCCTTCCAAAGGAAGGTATGACAAACAAGAGAAGAATATAACTTTCTGCCTAAAGTCAGAGATCTGAAACTACTAATGGTCAGGTAATTAAGAGATTAATGCTGAATTTCAGGGCAAGAATTTTCTATCAATAAAACTGTGAGACCCTGATGAATACAATACAGACAGACCCTTTTGAAACTTCTCCCAGGGTCCCCCAACCTGCCATCTCCTCCCTTCATTATGAAACATATCTGAAAGAAACATAGCTGGGGAGAGGGGAAATTTTAAAGGGAGTGACATTCCACAGGTTTGAGAAAGCTCAAAATCCAGAATTATGCATCCATGCCCTGAATAGAAACCTTTAACCAGAAGTGGTAAGGAGAGCTAAGGGACCTAACCCAATCCTAGCAACTCTCTTTAGCAATCTCAGGAGACTCAAATCTGATTATATTATTACTGGAGTTGGTTATTTATCAAAGGGAATGTTTGAATACGAGATGGATAAACAATGAACTTAAGTTTTTACAAGAGCTCTATTATGAGGTGCCTATAATTATTATACTCCTCATCAAGCCCTAGGCCCCCAAAGTGGCATCTCACTGGAAGAGGAAAGCTAAGCGGCATGGCCCTCATAAAGGACCTATCTCCCACCCTGCCCCTGGATCTCCTGTGCTCCTCTCAAGGATGCAAGAAAAATGTCAGATACGTGGAATCTTTCTGGGAGAAGGTAGGCCAAGGCTTTTAGTTCTCTGCCAGTGAAATGAGTCAACAGGTGACCACAAGACTTACTGACTGTTTTTTACTGCTCCTGCCCTGCAGAAGATAGTGCACACTTGGGCTTCTTCCTGCTTGCACCCCCAGATTAAGAACACTGCTTGGCATATAGAAGGTGCTCAATAAATACTTGTTTGAACAGAATACACTAGTGACCAAATATAGTACTGTTGACCTTTGAACAACATGAGGTAAACTGAGTATGTTCACTATAATTAGATTTTTTTTTCAATAGTAAATACTACATGATCCAAGGCTAGTAGAATCCACAGCTTGGGGAAAGCGGATATGGAGAGTAAAATTATATAAGTTATACACAGATTTTCCACTGCAAGATAGTCTATACCCCTAACCCCACATTATTAAAAAGTCAACTGTATTCTTCCTTTCCTTTTACCACATTTTCCTCACAACTGTATACTGGAAGTACTGGCATATCTTCATTGATTGTGCTTCACAGATGTAACTGCTTTTGCTTTTCTGAGACTGTGACTGAATCTATGTGTGTATGGCCACGCGGGGCCTCTGTCGCTGCTCTCTCTGGCTGCAGTGCGCGGGCTCCTCTGTGGTCCCTGGGCTCTGCGATGCTTCAGGAGCTGTGGCTTGTAGGCTCTAGAGCACAGGCTCAGCAGCTGTGGCACATGGACTTGGTTATCCCAAAGCCTGTGGAATCTTCCTGGACCAGGGACCAAACCCATGTCCCCTGCACTGGCAGGCGTGCTCTTAACCACGGGACCACCAGGGAAGTCCCTAGAGTTGCCTTTTTACAAACTGCAAGTTTGCAGCAGCTAGTCTCACCGTCTGAGATGGCCTACCCTCTTTCTGCGGAGTGTGTGTCTCTTTAAATAAATCCACTTCTTACCTATCACTTTGCCTCTCACTGAATTCTTCCTGCCACCAAACATCAAGAACCTGAGCTTCATTAAGTCCTAAAGCAGAACTAAAACCACTGACGAATGGATGTCAGCGATGTCAGTATTCCTCATACCAGAGAAGGCCACCTGAGGCCAGGAACAGAGAAGCTCTTGAAAAAGGCTATCTGAGGCCAGCTTAAAGGAACCACAGAAACCCATCAGACTACCTGAGGCCAGACTGGCGTGCAGGCCCTGTGCACACCTGATCTCTGATCTTATCAGCAACCCCACCCCTGAACAGTGGCAATGAAACTGCTCATCAAATTCTCCACCACTGGGACACACAGTTTTCAAGGCAGGACCCTACCGTGTACCCCTTTGCCTGGCAAAGCAATAAAGCTATTCTTTTCTATTTCATACCCCCCCAAAACAAGTCTGCGGCAAGCAAGTCTATCGATACATCTTTCCAACAGCGTTGGCTCACTCGGTGTCTCTGTGTCCCACTTTGGCAAGTCTTCCAACATTCTGAACTCTTCCACTGCTGTATTTGTTATCGTGATCTGAGATCAGTGATCTATGATGTTTCTATTGTGACATGAACTGTGCCCACAAAAGACTGTAAAGTTAATCGGTAAGTGTGTGTGTTTTGACCACGCCACCAACCAGTCATTCCACCATCTCTCTCCCTTCTCCTTGTGCCTCCTTATTCTGAGATACAATGTTGAAATTAGATTGTGGGCTCTAAGTGTTCAAGTGAAAGGAAGAGTCACACATCTCTCACTTTAAAAGCTAGAGATGATTAAGCTTAGTGAGGAAAGCACGTCAGAATACAGGACAGCCAGAAGCTAGGCTTCCTGCACCAAACAGCCATGATGCGAAAGCAAAGGGAAAGTTCTTCAACACAATGAAAAAGAGCAGTCCAATGAATGCACAAATCAGAAGAAAGTGACACAGCCTTATTGCTGATGTGCAGAAAGTTAGAGTGGTGTAGATAGAAGATCAGCCACCACATTCCCTAAAGCCAAAACATAACCCAGAGCAAGACCCTAACTCTCTTCAGCTCTATGAAGACTGACAGAGGAACGGAGGCTGCAGAAAAATGCTAAAGCTAGCAGAGGTTGGTTTTGAAGTTTAAGGAAAGATGTGCTCTCCATTTAATACAAAAGTGCAAGGTCCTGGAGGGAGCAAGTGCTAATGCAGAAGATGCAGCAAGTTATCCAGAAGATCTACATAAGAAAATTCATGAAAGTGGCTAGATTTTCAATGTAGATGAAACAGCTGTATAATGGAAGCAGACGTCATCTAGGACTTTAGTGGCTAGAGAGAAGTCAATGCCTGGCTTCAAAGCTTCAAAATGAGAAGCTGACTCTCTCAGGGGCCAATGCAGCTGGTGGCTTTACCACTCCAAATACCCTAGGGCCCTTAAGAACTCTGCTAAACCTACTCTGCCTGTGTTCTGTAAAGCAACAACAAAGCCTGGATGGCTGAACATCTGTTTACAACATGGTTTACTGTTGAGATCTGCTAAGAAAAGATTCCTTTCAAAACATCACTGCACATTGACAATGCTCCTGGTCACCCAAGAGCTCTGATGGAGATGTGCAACGAGATTAACGTCATTTTCATGCCTTCTAACACAACATCCCTTTGTAGCTATAGATCAAGGAGTCCATTTCCAAGTCTTATTTTCTAAGAAATACATTTTATGAGGCTACAGCTGCTACAGATAGTGATTCCTCTGGTGAATATGGTCAAAGGCAATTGAAAACATTTTGGAAAGGATTCACCGTTCTACATGCCATTAAGAACATTTGTGATTCATGGGAGGAAGTCAAACTACCATCATTTACAGGAGTTTGGAAGAAGCTGATTGCAACCCTCATGGATGACTTTGGAGGGGTTCAAGACTTCAGTGAAGGAAGTAACTGCCGATGTGGTGGATGTGGCAAGAGAACAAGAACAGAGCCTTAAGATGTGACTCAACTGCTGCAATTTCGGGATAAAACTTGGACCAATGAGGCTGTTAGGGATGAGCAAAGAAAGTGGCTCCTGAAATCCAATCTACTCCAAGTGAAGATGCTGCAGAGGTTGCTGAAATGACAACAAAGGACTTAGAGTATCATATAAACTTACTTGATAAAGCAATGGCAGGGTTTGAGAGGACTGACTCCCAATTTTGCAAGAAGTTCTACTGTGGGCACAATACTGTCAAACAGCACTGCATGCTACAGACAAATCACTTGTGAAAGGAAGAGACAATCAATTCGGCAAACTTCATTGTTCTCTTACTTTAAGCTGCCCCGGCCTGAAAGCGGAGAAGGCGATGGCACCCCACTCCAGTACTCTTGCCTGGAAAATCCCATGGACGGAGGAGCCTGGTGGGCTGCAGTCCATGGGGTCACTAAGAGTCGGGCACGACTGAGCGACTTCACTTTCACTTTCCACTTGCATGCACTGGAGAAGGAAATGGCAACCCACTCCAGTGTTCCTGCCTGGAGAATCCCAGGGATAGGGGAGCCTGGTGGGCTGCGGTCTATGGGGTCGCACAGAGTCGGACACGACTGAAGCGACTCAGCAGCAGCAGCCTGAAAGCAGTCACAAAAAGAAATGTGCACATCCATGTTCATAGCAGCATTATTTACAATAGCCAAAAGATGGAAGCACATGTCTATCAACATGTGGTACATACACACAGTGGAATATTGCTCAACCTTAAAAAGGAAAAACTGTCCCATGCTGAAACATGGATAAACATTGACGTTATTATGCTTAGAGATAAGCTGTCACCAAAAAAGACAAATACAATGTTAATGGTAGTCACAAGTATCTAGAGTAGTCATTAACAGAAACGGGAAGTAGAATGCTGACTGACAGGGGCAAAGGGAAGGGGGAAATGAGGAGTTATTGTTTAATGGGTACAGAGTTTCCATTTTGCAAGATAAAAAAGTTCTGGAGATTAACTGTACAACATGCTTGACACTACTGAACTATACACTTAAAAACCATTAAGACAATAAATTCTATGTTACATGTATTTTACCACAATTTTTAAAATTGTTGATTAGGATGAAACCAATGTGTTTCATTAAGAAATCTGGACTTATTCCTATAAGGAAAGGAGAGAATAGAAAGGTTATAAAAACAACTCTTTTGAAGTACAACTTAGGCAGCATAAAATATTCATTTCAGCTGCACAATTCAATGATTTTTAGTAAACTTACTGAACTATAAAACAATCGTCATGTTTCAGAGCATTTTCATCACCCCAATAAAGTCCGAATGCCTGCAGTGTATACATATGTTAATGGCACAGGGGAATTAAGAATGCTAATCAGGTGACCTAGACATAGGAACATTATCCTGGATTATCCAGGTGAACTCAATGTAATCACTTCCTTAAGCATAGAAGAGGGAACTGACAGAGAGAAGCGGAGAGAAAGCAGTGTGAGGAGCCGCCTGACATGCTGGCTTTGAAACTGGAGAAGTGAGGCCATAGGCCAGGGGCCGGTATGTGGCCCCTGGAAGTAGTAAAAGGCAAAGACATGCATTTGAATTCTCCAGCAAGAACACAGCCCTGATACACCTTAATTTTAGCCCAGTGAGACTCATTTTGTATTTCTGAACTCCATAACTGTGAAATTATAAATTGGTGTTTTAAAACCACTAAATTTGTGGTAATTCATTAACAAAAAACAGTAAAAAATTAATACAATGGTTATTTGCTGTATTAGTTTTGCTACTTTACTGTTAACATGTGTTTGAAAATGCATATCATACAAAGAAACTATGAATGTAAAAAAAAATGAAGAAATGTTACAAATAAAAAGCTGTTATTTTCTGCTGAGTCATTTCCTTCATCATAGCTGTGCTCTCAAGAACTCAATTAGCCATTAAAGATGCACATTTAGAAATAACTCCTATCTTTCTTGCTTCTGTCCCCCACCCTCTGCTATGTAACTGTCTGGATACTTCCTAAAAAGGTAAACGATCGCTAGGTTGAGTGCTAACTGAAATTCTGAAGATACTAGAGACGAGGACATACCCAGAGGAGACATGAAGTGTGTGACACCCAAAAAAAGCCCCAGAATGACAAACAGAAAACATGATTCAGACAAAACTATTTTCATAAACAAAACATTTGTGGTTTATTGTTGTTCATGAAACTTTCTTTGGCACATAATTTAAAGCAGCAGTTACAGAATGACCAGGTAAATCTGTAACTAAGTATGGTTTTCAGAAGTGTGTTTACCTCACAAGGAATTTAGAATAGGCCAGTAATGGTTAAAATGGGTCTTACCCTACAACCTAGTCAGAAATGTATCTAAAAGGTACTACTTTTATTATTTTTAAAAAGTGCCAGAAGGCCAAAATTTAAACCAACATTCCACTCTCAAATCTAGCTGTTGTTTCTGCATATAGAGAAAAAGAAATTAAGGGCCTTCAAAAAGAAATCACACATCTTGTACATATATGTGGTGTGTGTGTGTGTGTGTGTGTGTGTACACACGCTTAGTTGCTCAGCTGTGCCTGACTCTTTGCGACCCCATGGGCTGTAAACCCCTAGGCTCCTCTGTCCATGGCATTCTCCAAGTAAGAATACAGGAGTGGGTTGCCATTACCTTCTCCAGTCCTAACCCAGGGATTGAACCCAGGTCTCCTGAACTGCAGGCAGGTTCTTTACTGTATGAGCTACAGGGAAGTCTTTTACCTATGCTGCTGCTGCTGCTAAGTCGCTTCAGTAGTGTCAAACTCTGTGCGACCCCATAGACGGGCAGCCCACCAGGCTCCCCCATCCCTGGGATTCTCTAGGCAAGAATACTGGAGTGGGTTGCCATTTCCTTCTCCAATACATGAAAGTGAAAAGTCAAAGTGAAGTCGCTCAGTCGTGTCCGACTCTTTGCGATCCCATGGACTGCAGCCTACCAGGCTCCTCCATCCATGGGATTTTCCAGGCAAGAATACTGGAGTGGGGTGCCATTGCCTTCTCAAGGCTCCACACCTATCTTAGATGTCCTGCCTAGAGATTTCCTGATGGTGTGCTATAAGAACTACACTGACCAAACCATCTTTGGAGAATGCAACAGTAAGCCTCAGCCTATTCACCTCCAAAAACGATTGTACCTTACGAATCTTACACTTGACCAAGTCCTGTGTAATATGATGAATAATGCCAATGTAATGTTATCAGTACCAAATAATGTCTCATGGCCTTAATGCCTACTCTGCTCATTCTGCAGCCAACACATCTCCAAATACTCTGGCTATATTTGGCTGTTCTCTGGTACACGTGGGATAGGTACCTCAAAAAGCTACATACTTAGAGCTGGAAGACTAAATTAAATTAGACAGAACTTGGGAAAAGGTAAATTTTGTCACAACTCACAAACCTGACAGGACCAGGCCCCTTTTTCTTCTATGAACTAATAAAACAACAGGATAAAATGTCACAAATTGGTGCCATCTTTAGTAGTAATGACCCACTGGAGAACAAACAAGGAAGACAACATGGAAAGAATATTTCCTGTAAAAGTCCTTACAACAGTCTCAAATATTCTTAATGTTCTCACGTCTGGGCAACCATCTGCACATGAGAACAGTCAGGTTTGGGCAGCTCATCCAACTATGGCAGTTCTTCTACGTTACAGAGGAAAAGGATTTTTAAAAACAGGTACTTTGCATGATACTACATAATTACCACCAGTTAAATTACTACCAAAAAAAAAATCACAAAACTATCCAAAGAAACATGGGGTGGGGAGGAGGGAACTAATTTGGTTCACAAAGAAAAACAAAAACTCAGGAAAAAACTTTCTGTAACTTGTTCTGATTATTCCCTAAAAAGAGTGGTCTCTCAAAGACAGAAAAGCAAACATCCCCAATCAATGCAAACACAATGAAAAAGTATATGTATTTCAAGCTTCACAAAGGTCAAGGAGATGTCTCTCCAGTACTGCTTCTTTGGATACTCTATAGCTGAGATCAAGGTAAACATGTTCAGTTCCGCACTATTTTGGTTACAGATAAGTAACCAAAATCTGCTTCAGTCACCATAAAATCCTTCATAATTCTGGTTAAGTCCCATTTAAAAATTAACAGTATCCATATTCCTGGGGAGAAAGAATCAATGCTGTGAAAATGACTGTACTACCCAATGCAATCTACAGATTCAGTGTGATCCCTATCAAATTACCAATGGCATTTTTTCACAGAAGTAGAACAAAAAATCTCCCAATTCATATGGAAACACAAAAGACCCCGAATAGCCAAAGCAGTCTTGACAAAGAAGAATGGAGCTGGAAGAATCAATGTTCCTGGCTTCAGATTATACTACAAAGCTTCAGTCATCAAGACAGTATGGTACTGACATTAAAAACAGAGATACCGACCAATGGAACAAGATAGAAAGCCCCAAAATAAACCCATGCACCTATGGGTACCTTATTTTTGACAAAGGAGGCAAAAATATACACTAGGACAAAGACAGTCTTTTCAATAAACGGTGCTGGGAAAACTGGAGAGCTGTAAAGAACAAAATTAGAACACTTCCTAACACCATACACAAAGATAAACTCAAAATGGATTAAAGACCTAAATGTAAGACCAGAAACTATAAAACTCTTGGCGGAAAACATAGGCAGAACACCCAATAACATAAATCAAAGCAAGATCCTCTATGATCCACCTCCTAGAGTAATGGAAATAAAAACAAAGGTAAACAAGTGGGACCTGATTAAACTTAAAACCTTTTGCACAGCAAAGGAAACTCTAAGCAAGGTGAAAAGACAACCCTTAGCATGGGAGAAAATAACAGCAAATCAAACAACTGACAAAGGATTAATTTCCAAAATATATACGCAGCTCATACAACTCAATGCCAGAAAAACAAACAACCCAATCAACAAGTGGGAAAAATACCTAAACAGACATTTCTCCAAAGAAGACACACAGATGGCTAACAAACACATGAAAAATGCTCAGCATCACTCACTATTAGAGAAACGCAAATCAAAACTGCAGTGAGAAATCACCTCATATCGGTCAGGATGCCCATCCATCAAAAAGTCTACAAACAATAAATGCTGGAGACGGTGTGGAGAAAAAAGGAACGCTCTCACACTGTTGGTGGGAATGCAAATTGATACAGCCACTATGGAAGACAATATGGAGATTCCTTAAAAAACTAGGAATAAAACCACCATATGACCCAGCAATCCCCACTCCTAGGCATATACTCTGAGGAAAACGAAATTGAAAAAGACACATGTAACCCCCACTGTTCTTTGCAGCACTATTTACAATAGCTAGAACATGGAAGCAACCTACATGTTCATCAACAGATGAATGCATAAAGAAGCTGTGGTACATATACACAATGGAATATTACTCAGCCATAAAAAGGAACGCATTTGAGTCAGTTCTAATGAGGTGGATGAACCTAGAACCTATTATACAGAGTGAAGTAAGTCAGAAAGAGAAAGATAAATATCATATTCTAACACACATTTAATGGAATCTAGAAAAATGGTACTGAAGAATTTATTTACAGGGCAACAATGGAGAAACAGACATAGAAAATAGACTTAGGGACATGGGGAGAGGAGAGGAGAAGGTGAGAAGTATGGAAAGAGTAACATGGAAACTTATACTACCATATGTAAAATAAATAGCCAACAGGAATTTGCTGTATGGCTCAGGAAACTCAAACCAGGGCTCTGTATCAACCCAGAGAGATGGGATGGGGAGGGAGGTTCCAAAGGGGGGGATATATGTATACCTATGGCTAATTCATGTTGAGGTTTCACAGAAAAAAAATTCTGTAAAGCAATTATCCTTCAATAAAAATAAATTTTTTAAAAAAATCAATCTTTTCTTTCAAACCTCTGAAACAAGGTTTAGATTGCATTTCCTAACAAATTTCTGAAAGGCCCCATTTACCATGTTTAAAAAAAAAAATTAGCTGTATCTTCAGAAAAGACTGCCAACCAATACACACAGAAGGAACAACAGAAAATTCAGAAAACTTATCTTATTGCCATCACCTGGCAGTAAACAACCCAAGCAAGGATCATCAATGGATACTAAAACATCAATGGATACTAAAGATTGCTGGGAAAAGGGATATTCTCACAGTCTCTCACAGATTACTTATTAGTTACAAAGGACAGTAACAGATATACACTGTCTTAACTAAATACTCAAATTTAGCACAATAATGGAACAAACAGCAGATTTAACAGAAGACACAGAATCATCTGTTATTATTTCTAACAACAGAATGTTTATTAACCTTAATTTGTCCATGAGGAAACAGATTAATCAACAGTATGGGACACTCAAGAGGACAACTGGCCCGGACTCTTAAAAAATGTCAATGTGGAGTGGTGCAGCAGATAAGAAACTGCCTGTCAAAGAAGAGGACGCAGGTTCGATCCCTGTTCCGGGAAGACTCGACTTGCTGGGGAGTAACTAAGCCCTGCATTGTAACTAGCGAGCCGCACTCTAGAGTCTGCGCTCTGCAACAGAAGTGGCTAACACTAGGAGAAGCCTGAGCACCACAACAAAGAGCAGCCCCTGCTCAGCGCGACGAGAGAAAGCCAGGACAGGCAACGAGGACCCAGCGCAGCACACCCCGAAAAACACCACCAAAAACCCAATGTCATAAGACATGCAAATGGCGAGGGACTGTTCCAGATTAAACACACGACACGACAACCTGACATAACACGAGATGCTTGAGAAGATTCTGGGTTGTTTTAAAGGGCATTTGGGGAACAAATAGGAAAATCTAGATATGAACTGTATTTGAATAACACTAGTATTTCCAGGCTAAATTCTTTGGGAATGACAATGACATTGCAGATATGTAGCACGATGCCCTTGTTCTTAGAAAATACCTGCTGAAGGACCAAGGGGTGAAATGCTGCGATGACTGCAATTTATCGCAAATGGTTCAAGGGGGTAAAGTAGTATAAAATACAGAGAGAGAACTCTCATACATTGCTGGTGGGAATGTAAAATGATAGTTACTTTGGGAAAAGATACTTGGGAGTTTCTTAAAAAGTTAAACTTAACTTTACAATAAAAAATGGCACTTAATTCCTAGGTATCTACCCAGAAGAAAGATCTTGCAAATGAATGTTCATAGCAGTTTTATTCACAATAGCCAAGAAGCAAGAAAAGATCCAAAGGTCCATCAACTGGTAAATGGATAATCAAAATGTGGTATATATCAATACAATGGAAAATTACAACACAATAAAATGGAAAATAAATAAAATACTGATACATGCTAAAACATGGATAAACACCATACAACACCAAGTGAAAGAAGCCACATACAAAAGAGCACTTATTATATGATTCCGCTCATATGAAAAGTAAAGAAAACGCAACAATTCAGAGACAGAAAAAAAGTAGTGTGTGCCTGAGGCTGGGAGTAGGAATGGGGATGAATTATAAACATGTAGACGAAATTTTATTGAAACGATGAAAATATTACACAACTTACTAAAAACCATTCAATTATCTATTTTAAGTGAGTTAATTCATGATATGTAAGTTATATTCAATAAAGATACTGTAAAAATAAATCAGACATGGTAAAATGGCAATTACACAGGTATTCATTGTGCTAGTTTTTCTGTAGTTCTGCAAGTCTTCAAAATAAAAAGCTGGGGGATAGACCAGAATGAACTCTGCAAAGCACACACTTAACCAGAATTAGTTTTTAACTACAGATTTCCCAAAGGAAGTAAAAGGACAGAGCACAACTCTGAAAAGATTAGGATTAAATAAAGGAAGAACACAGTAGAGGGATTCCCAGGGGTTAAGAATCCACCTGCCAGGGCAGGAGTTCAACCCCTGGTCCGGGAAAATCCTACGTCCCACGGCGCAGCTAAGCCTGGGGGCCACAACTACTAAACCCACATACCCTGCGGCCCATGAGCCACAAGAGAAGGCCTTGCGCGTAGCCAGAGAAAGCCCTCACGGAGCAACGAAGCCCCAGCGCAGCCAAAAAATAAAAGCAAATACGGAAACCACTGTTTATGAATAAATTCAAAATAGGGGTTAGCTAAAAGAAAAAAACAGTGGACCAAGGTCCAATTTTTATCTGAGAATGTGATTAAAAACTTTTCTCTACTTTTAGGTATTATTTTTTCTAATTACACAATACATTTTCATTACAGAAAATCTGTGAATTAATGTGAAAAAGAAAGTATAAAAAAGAAAATAAACAACTATATAATCTCACTGTCAGTGATAACCATTTGTAGTTTGTTCTTTATCCTTCAGGTAAAAGCAGACCCACTTTAGTGAATGAAAGCTATCTAAATACACATCATTACCTGATCAATTATTCAACTGGTATACCGAAAGTTTATATCATATCCAATCACATGAATCATAAGAATAAAAAAAAAATAAAAATTTTTTACATACAAATCCAATACTTCCTTTCAGCTTCCAATTAAAAATTTCATACTTTAGCCTCAGCTCTCTCCCAAAAGCCTCCTAAAATTTAAGTACTGCGCTACAGACTGAATGAATGCTTGTGCCCTTGCCCCCGCCCCAATTCACTGGGAAATCCTAACTCCCAATGTGATGGTAATAGGAAGTGGAGCCTTTGCGAGGTGATTAAGTCAGGAGGGTAAAGCCCTCTCACAGGATGGAATCGGCATCCTTATAAAAGACATCCTAGAGAGCTCCCTTACCCCTTCCGTCACATGAGGTTACAGTGAAAAGTCACCTGTAAGCCAGGACCCTCACCAGACATCCAATCTTTTGGCACCCTGATCTTGGACTCCCCAGCTCACAGTCTATATTTTTGTTATAGCAGCCTGAATGAAGAAAAATGGGAGGGAAAAGTCAGAAAAATCACAAGGACGAAATAAACAAGTGGGGAGGCAACATATGGGTCGCTAGAAAGCAGGCAGACAAGTGGTAAATGACTTAGCTGACCTGAAAAAGATGACTCCTCCTGGGTTGGCAGTGAGAACAAGTAGAAAAGGAATCCAACTTAAGATGAGGATTCCCCAAAAGGTTGAGAAATTAAGAGCACCAAGTACCCTACAAGTAAAGGCGAAGACATGGATAAAAACAGAAGTTATGCATTTATTTGCCCAAACTAGGCATTAGACCTCAGATCCCCCATTCAGTCTAAACCCCGTGGAGCTGGTGACTGCCCCACCCTGGAGGAAATGGGTGGAGCTGTTAAGCCCTCAGTTAACAAACCCTACAGTCTGGCCCACAACTTCCAATTTACCTTTGTGTCCTACTCTTAAATAAAAGTAGATAGCTAAGAAACAAGTACTTAAAGTAAAAAGTAATATAAAAAACTAAAACCAGTAAACATAAAAGACAACTTGAAGAAAACAACTGTCAGGAGATCTCAGAAAGCAGAGCAAAAATTTTGTCAAAAGTTCATGAAAAGAGAAAAGAGGAAAAAAAAAAAAAGACCAGACCAAAAAATCCAGTATCTGAAAAACAGGCATTCTAAAGAAAGCGAACAGAGGAGGAAATCAAAGAATGAACTCAAGAAAATTTCTAAGATATAAGAAAAACAAATGGACAAACAGAACAAAATAGAGAAATACAGAGAGAACAAACAGGTGGTTGTAAGAGAAGCAGCTAAGCGGAGGAAAGAAATAAGTGAGGGAGATTAAGAGGAACTTCCGGGTGCAAAAAAAAAATGAGTCACAGTTATGGAAATGTACAGCATGAGGAATATAAAGAGTAACCATCTTTGTACAGTGACATACCATAACTACACTTACCAGACTTATTGTGGTGATCGTTTTAAAATATACTGAAATATCAAATAACTATGTTGTGTGACAGGAACTAACATAGTGTTGCTGTAGGTCAATCATACTTCAAAAACATAACTCCTTAAAAAGATCAGATTTTTGGTTACCAGAGGCAGAGGGGGGAATTGCAGGAAGGCAGTCAAAAGCTACAAACTTGCAGATATATGATAAATAAGTACCAAGGATGTAATGTACAACATGATAAATATAATCAACACTACCACATGTTATACACGAGAGCAAATTCTAAGAGCTATCTCACATGAAAAATTTTTTTTTCTATTTCAATTTTGTATCTCTATGAGATGATGGATGTTTACTAAACTTACTGTGATAACCATTTTATGATGTACATAGGTGAAGTCATTATGCTCTAAACCTTAAGTTTATACAGTGCTGTATGTCAGCCAAGGGCTTTCCAGGTGGCTCAGTGGTAAAAGAATCCGCCTGCCAATGCAGGAGACACAGGAGTTCATTCCACTGGGTCAGGAAGAGCCCCTGGAGAAGGAAATGGCAACCCACTCCAGTATTCCCTGAGAAATCCCACAGATGGAGGAGCCTGGTAGGCTACTGTATGTGGAATCACAAAAGAGTCAGATACGACTTAGCGACTAAACAACATGTTAACCGAATCTCAATAAAACTGGAAGAAGAAAAAATAAGAGATATTTCAAGAGAGAATAGTTTCCACACTAAAAGGGCTCCCCAAAACTAAGCCCTACGTAAGAGAACACAGGCTGAAATGCATCACTGTCAAATTTCAGGACACTGGGGACATAGCTAAGTTACCAAAAGCTTCCAAAGAGGGAAAACGCAGAATTCGAAGAACAAAGAAAGCCCCAGGACAGCATCACATTTCAACATTTTCACTGAAAAACACAAGAAAAAGGAACAATGCTTTCAAAAGTCTGAGAAAAATATTTCTTATCTTCAAGTTGCTACCTAAACAATCCTGGGGTATTAACTAAACATCAGAGTAAAATAGTTTTCAGAATATGAAAGTCAAATTTTATCTCCTCTACATTCTCTATTGGAAAAGGAAATGGCAACCCACTCCAGTGTTCTTGCCTAGAGAATCCGGTAGACAGAGGAACCTGGTGGGCTGCCGTCCATAGGGGCGCATAGAGTCGGACACGACTGAAGCGACTTAGCATGCACGCATGTGTTGGAGAAGGAAATGGCAACCCACTCCAGTGTTCTTGCCTGGAGACTCCCAGGGACGGAGGAGCCTGGTGGGCTGCCGTCTATGGGGTCGCACAGAGTTGGACACAACTGAAGCGACTTAGCAGCAGCAGCAGCAGCAGCACTCTCTATAGGAAGTTTACAAATGGGGTCCAGGAAACTGAGGTTCTGACAAAGTGGGGGAAAATACGCAGCAGAGCAGGAGTTCTGCAGTCCAGTGGGCTAAACAGTCTGCAAGAGACTTCTTCACAAAGACGAAACTGACAGCGGACACCTAAAGTGTCTCAACCTACTGAGGAGAGGTTTGTAACTGGTAGAGTTTGAGCGACTGAACTGAAAGAGTTTGAGGATAACTCCATTTTTAAAAATCTGATTCCTATACAGAAAAAATAGAATTTTCTGTATATCCTGTATATAGATGTTGTATAGATGTTGAACTGAGCTGTACATCTGAACTTAATAAATAAAGCATTTTAAAACTAAGACGGAGCAAACCAAAAAAGTAAGACAATTATCCTCCTTACGGCAGCAAAAGATTGTGCAGAAGAGGAAAAGGAATCCCAGCACACTAATGGCTCAAGTGTCAATGAGAATTTTAAATAGTTAAAAAAAAAACAACCAACACTGAAAACTGACTTAGATAATTAAAATGGGAACATCAGAGAGGATTAATGTAACTAAAAATAACCACGTGCTGGGTACAGCTCTAAATCTTTACACATATTAATTTATCCAATCCTCAGATATAAACTGATATTATCCTTTACATATAAGGAACCAAAGCACAGAGAGAATAAAATAACTTGCCAAAGGTCACACAGATAGTAAACAGTAGAAGCTTTGAACTTTGCTCTTCACCACACTGGCTCTCACAAAGTAACATTCTCATCTCCCTATAAAAGTCAACAGATAATCGTCAAAACAAAAAAAAATCAATAGAGTGGTAAAAACCCAAAATTTGGTTTAAAGAAATTTAAAAAGACTGCCTTTGGGGAATGAGACATACACACCAATGCAGCAGAAGAAGCTCAAAACCAAGCCCAAATATACATATAAGCACAGCACTTCAAATCATTCAGGCAGGATGTGATTTTCACAATGAATGGGATAACTGACTAATCATCTGAAAAACATGTTAGATATCAACCCCAGCCCACTGTCCAATAAATTCCAGCTGTACAGAAGATTTATAAGTAAATTATGCAATCATAAAGAAAATAGATGTGAATAATTGTGTAACAATTAGGTAGGGGGAGGATTTCTAAGAAGAAATCTTAGGAAAAGACTGCTAGATTCAACATCATAAAAATTCACCAAAAAAACCTGCTACATGGTTTTAAGAAATTATAAACAATGTTAAAAGACAAACTGGAGGAAAGGCAAGCATTTAATAAGCTATTTTCCTGAATATGCAAATGGCTCACACAAATCAATAAAAAACAAACAAACAGTAACAACCCAATAGAGGTGGAGCGAAAACACACACACAAGAGTCACAGAACAATATAAATGGCTTCAGTAAAGTTGGGGGGGAATACAAATGGCCAATAAGGATAAAAAAAGATGTCCCACCTCACTCAGAATTACAGCAATACAAGTCAACAATATATATTTATCCTATCAGACCAGCAACTAAATGCTATTCTTCCATTGCTAAGAGGGTGGCAAAACAAGCATTCCTTGTATGCAGCAAAAATAAATATTGATACAATACGCTTCAAGTGAATTTGCTACTACCTATCAAAATTGAAATTGCCCATACACCTAGCCCCAGCAATCCCACTTCAAGGACTGCGTCCACAAGTTTTTATCAAGATACCTAATACCAAAGTAACTTTAAAAAACCAAGTACCTGTCCATCAATAAGAAAGTAGCTAAACAAAATGTGGTCAGCCACAACTGAATACCATGCATCCATTAAAAAAAAAGACGGTACACAGTGTGAAGTTAATTTAAGAACAGCTATGTCCAGTGTGATTCCCTCTGTGTGTGTATTTTAAAGCATGACAGGGATAAGACCTCTATACAGGAGATGGTACACCAATACATCCTGCTTTCCCGGTTGACAACCGCGGTGAATGATGGACCTAAAACAGCTTGGCCTGAAGTCCACACTAATAACATGAGAACGTTTCTTTTAGAGCATTGAGCAGGGGCAAGTTTCTATATACAGATAAAGGAATATCGTGAAGCCTTCAAAAATAAAAGTGTAAGGGCTTCTCTGGCAGTTCAATGGCTAAGACTTAATCTTCCAAAGCAGGGTTGTGGGTTCAATCCCTGGTTGGAGAGCTAAGATTCCACATGCCTCAGGGCCAAAAACCCAAAACAGAAGCAATATTGAGACAAATTCAATAAAGATGCTGAAAATGATCCCATAAAAAAAACTATTAAAAAAATGTCGAATCTTATTAAGAATGGAGAAATGGTCACAAGACTTTTTTGTTGTTGTCGCTGTTGTCTGACTGTTTTTTTTGTTTATTTGGCTGTGCTGTGTCTTAGTTGCAGTATGCAGGCTCAGTAGTTGGGCAAATGGGCTTAGTTGCCCTGTGGCATGGGGGATCTTAGTTCCCCGACCACAGACTGAACCCCCATCCCCTGTATTGCAAGGCGGATTCTTAGCCACTGGACCACGAGGGAAGTCCCATAATAGATTTTTAAAGTGAAAACAGATTACAAATTGTATGTATATGGGTTGAAAGGCATCCCCCTGATGTCCTCCCAGACTCTCAGAACCATAATCTTTGTAGATGTAGTCATAATAGATTTTATTGTTTAGTCGCCAAGTCGTGTCTGACTCTTCTGTGACCCCATGGACTGCAGCCCGCCAGGCTCCTCTGTCCAAGGGATTTCCCAGGTAAGAATACCGGAGTGGGTTACCATGTCCTTCTCCAGGGGATCTTCCGGATCCAGGGATCAAACCTGCGTCTTTTACACTGGCAGGCGAATTATTTGCAGCTGAGCCACCTGGGAAACCCCATAATTAGGCTGGGCCCTAAATCCAACTGGCCAGTGTCCTTTTTAGGAGACACATCCTCCCCTCCGGGTGCTACCACACCCACACCCAGACACACACCCACACCCGTGGAAAAAGGTCATGAGACTACTGAGGCAGAAACGGGACTGAGGCAGCTACCAGCAAAGAACACAAGAAATGCCAGGAGCTCTCAGAAGCTAAGAAGAGGTAAGGAAGAATTCTTCCCTAAGAACCTTTCAAGGGGCATGACCCTGGTGATGCCCTGAATTCAGACTTCCAGCCTCCAGAGTGAGAGAATAAGTTTGTTTTAAGCCACCTAGTTTGTGGTACTTTGTTATGGCAGTCCCAGAAACTGGTACAGTGTGTAAAAGACAACAGTCAGGAGCACAGAGTCTGGCCCCAAGCTGCTTATATTTTAAACCCACCATGTATTACCCACATAACTTTAGGTAACTTCTTTAACCTTACTCAGTCTCTAATTATTTTCTGTAAAATGAGGGCAACAGTATTTACCTCTTAGAATTTTTAAGAACATTAAATTATATATTACGCTTAATCACTTAAAACAATACCCAGAATATGGCAAATACTCCACTTCTATAACGCAAACACAGGTACAAACACAGGAGTATTGGAAGGACAGAGATCAAAAGGCTAAAACTGTTTATTTCTGAGTCCTCTAAGTATGGCTTATTTTTTTCTTTTCGGTACCTTCTAGCTTATATGTAACAAGATTTATGCCATAATAAAATTATTATTATTAAATTTTAAAATAAAAAGGCAGCAGTTCCCAGTTACAGTTGTATGTGAACTCTATCCATCAGCTAATGATTTCCACTACTCAAAGCTGGTTATCAAAGTATTTTTTTTAATTAAAAAGCAAAATTTACTTTAGAAGATAAAACACTGAAAAGCATTTAGAAGCATATGATTGTATCATTCAATCAATCATTAGTAAGCTGTTGCTGCACAATAGGCTATGAATCACTGACCTCAAACACAATAAGTTCTAACTCCTGGAAACACACTGCAGACTCAAGGCTCAAATATTTTAAGAAAACACAACTGTTCATTTTTAAAGTGAGTCTTTTCAAACCCAGTACACAGTAAATTCAATGGGGCTGAGTTTCATATTTGGAATAAACTGCTACTCCTCTCATACATTAACAAATCATTAGAAAGTCACTTACGAAATCAATTACCCTTCCACCAAGCAAAAAAATGTATTAGCGTCATTTGCACAAGGTGGCTTAATAATGAGTTAAGTCTTAGACTCCCCTGGTGGTCCAGTGGTTGAGAATCCACCCACCAAGGCGCTTTGATCCTGCTCCGGGAAGATTCCACGTGCTGCAGAACAACAAAGCCCATGCGACCCAGCTGCTGAGTCTGTGCCCTAGCGCCTGCGAGGCCCTGGCGCCCTAGAGCCCATGCTCCGCAACAAGAGAAGCCACCCCAAGAAGCCCGCACACCCAGACTAGAGAAAGCCTGGGCTCAGCCAAAGGTAAACCAAATAATAGAATTTTTTAAAAAGAGCTAAACCTCTTCGGTGAGTTTCGGGTCCCTAAAAAGTTCAAATTATGAAGTGTGTTCTCTGACAATACTTCATGAGTAAATTCAGTCAAGCACACTACTAGATGGTTTACTTACATATTTTCCTCTTAACACATCAAAACAAAGGTTTAATATGGAATCACTAGATGAGAATCTGTTAATACAGCGAAGGAACTTTACTGTATTTGAAGAGACCAAATCCACCACTGCATGGGGTTTTTTTGTTGTTGCTGCTTTTTGTTGGTTTTTACTATGTGTTTTTTCTTATTGAAGTATAGTTAATTTACAATGTATTAATTTCACCATTGCACTGTCAACTTAAAAAATGTATCTATTTGATCAGCCTATCCAAGTACCTTGACAGCTAATTCAGTACCCACTGAAGCTAAAGAGATGCAAGAGATATGGTACTCACTACTCTGGATAGGAAGAAGTATTATTCAAATAGCAATAGCACTATTAAAAATTTTTATACACATTTAATTTTTTATATGTATATACAAATATATGAACTTCCCTGGCGGATCAGTGGTAAAGAATCCACCTGCCAATGCAAGAGACACAGTTCACTCCCTGGGTGAAGAAGATCCCCTGGAGAAGGAAATGGTGACCCATTCCAGTATTCTTGCCTGGGAAATCTCATGGAGGAGGAGACAGGTGGGCTACTGGTGGGGTTGCAAAAGAGTCGAACACAACTTAGTGACTAAACAGCAACACACAGACACACATGCATAAAAAATTACCTGTGCATATGTACAAAAGTCTGTAGACATGAAAATTCTAAAGGGTAAAGAAGAAATAGTAGTGGCTACATCTAGAAAGGAGAGGGGATTTTGCTTTTCACTATTTATCCAGAGGTTGCAAATGAGCGGCCCAAGGACCATATCCCACCTACAGAGGTGCTTTATTTGGCCCTCACAATGTTTTAAAAATACTTAAAATGGTTGCCAATAGTTGAAAATGAGGAAATCGCCCATAAAAATCTGAATTTCTGGCTTCTCTTGAAAAACTGAAAAAAATCGAAGAACATGAGGCTCCATCCAATGGCAAAGTTTGGCTTAAGTTTCACACATCCTCTTTAAAAAAGTAAAGTGCTTTCTAGCTCACATATACGTCAGTTGTTCATGTTCATAAGCATTTTAGTTTCCAATTCCTGTTTAGACCCTTCTACACTACTTACCTGGAGGAGGAAATGGCAACCCACTCCAGTATTCTTGCCTGGAGAATCCATGGACAGAGGAGCCTGGCGGGCTACAGTCCACGGGGTCACAAGAGTCGGACACGACTTAGCAATTAAACCACCACCACCACCACCACCACACTGCTTACTATGCTGTTTAAGTTTTTCCTCAATATGGAAGCCCTCCATTATGAAGGGCTTCCCTGATGGCTCAGTGGTGAAGAACCTGCCTGTGAATGCAGGAGCCATGGGTTCAATCCCTGGTCCAGGAAGATCCCACATGCATGGAGCAACTAAACCCGGGTGCCTCTACCTACTGAGCCTGTGCTCTAGAACCCAGGAACTGCAACTCCTGAAACTCACACTCTAGAGCCCTCAAGCTGCAACAAGAGAAGCCACTGCAATGAGAGGCTCGGTGCACACTGCAATGAAGAGCACAGCTAAAAATAAAAACTTTGAAAATATATATATAATGGCAAAGATCCAAGAGAACTTTAGAAAGTTTACAAAATACTTTTTCCATTCATATCTACATAACTACAAATGTTACCTAATTTTGAATAACACGCTCTCTCAAACTGACTACAAAGGATATTTAGTACAAGGAGACAGGCCTGGAAAGGCAGATATATAATATGGTGGAACCAACCTATAGAGGGTTCAAATTTCTTCCAGAAACAATATTTTTGTGGCTACTTAAATTTTAATTTGCTTTCATGTCATGTACGCCCAAATTAAACCTACAAACAAAAAAGCCTGAAAGGAAGCTTAGTTTATAGAACTTGTTTCTTCTAACAGCACTAGACTTCAAGACTTCCATACAAACAAAATATTTACTCTCATCTACCTTCAAGCAAGTATTTATTAGTACTTTAACAAGTATTTATTGAGCACCTATACATACACAGCATTGCATCGGATGCTTAGGGAGAAACAAAGGCTGTTAGGCAACATGTTCCTCTCCAGGGTGTGTATTATATATGATATCTGTGTGTTGCAAAGAATTGTATATGATGTTAGTAAAAATGCAAGAGTGGAGTTCAGAGAAGACAGCACTACCAAGAATTAATGTCCCAATTAAAAAAAAAAAAAAGGATTTCATGAGATATAAAGAGGAAATAATAGCATTCTAGGTAGAAGAAAAAAGTCAAAAGTTGGAAAAGCCAAAGCATGTGTGGCAAATAAGCAGGCGGTCAGCTTGAAAGGGGCAAAGAGGAGCAGAATATCCATCACAAAAGACATGCCTGCTGGATCACTCTAAGGAGAGTCCTGAAAGTCAAGGTAAAAGCTCTCTGCTCTCTACCTGGCCGGGAAGCAAGCCCAAAGGTTTCTGAGAAAGGAAGGGCCCTGATCAAAGCTGTGATTCAGAAAGACTGACCCAGTACTGGGATATCCACAAAACGGACTGGAGGAGGAGAGCCTGGTGTAAAATACCAGTTTGGAGACTATTCCACTGTTACCCTATTAAAGTGGTAATATAATCTATCAACTAAAGTGACGCCAAGGAAAATGGAAAAGACAGTTGGGAGGTGCACTGCAGAGTGGAAATGAACTGGATTTGGCAAATGATCTGGGGTGTTCAGGAAGGAGAGGGCACGGGAAATGACTCAGTTTGAAGCTTCTGTCTGGAAGACCACTGGAGCTGTTAACAGAACAAAGTCAGAAAAAGTTGAAAGACTGGGGGTAGGCTAGAGGGGACTGACCTTTTCAACATACATTTAGTTTTGGGTGCCAATAGAAAATGCATAAGTTTTTTCCCCAAACAGAAGACCGTGCACACTTTTCTTGACCAGTTTTCAGTGGCAGGCAAAGATAGTAAAGTACATACTAAATAAAATTAAAGAATATATTTAGTGCAGAGTCAATGAGAAGCCAGTTCCAGAGCATATGATATGACAAAATTAAACTACAGAATACAGATGGACTCCTACCTCAACAAAATGCAAAAATTAACTAAAAATAGATCAGTGACCTAAATATAACAACTGAAACCATAAGATTCTTAGAAAACAGAGGTAATCTTCACGATCTTGGATAGGCAATGAATTATTTGCTGTAACACCAAAAGCGCAAGCAGCAACAAAAAATTAAACTTGACCTCATTAAAGTTAAAAATATTTATGCACCAAAGGACATTAACAAGAAAATTTTAAAGACAATCCAAAGAACTGGAGAAAATATTTGCAAATCATATCTGATAAGGGTCTAATATATCCAGAATATATAAAGAACTCATAACCAAACAATAAAAAGACAGTCCAGTTAGAAAACCCGCAAAGGACTTGAACAGATATTTCACCAATAAAGATATACAAATGGCCAACAAACATATAAAGACATTAAATATGATGAGTAATCAGAGAAATGCAAATCAATCTCACAGTGAGGTACCACTTAAGACTCACTTTAATATAAAAATGGCACACGAGTGTCAGCAAGTTTGTAGAAAATTGGTACAGACCCTCAACCTTGCTAGAGGAACGTAACAGATTGCTGCAAAGGTAACTGCGGTTTTGCTCTGTTGAATTTTGATGTTTGATATTGGAATACATTCTTAAATGAACGTGGTTATGTTTAATGCACATTTCTTGCTTCACTTTTCTTGCTAATGACTTGCTGTTTATTTTACATTTATTTTAGACTACAGAAATGATGTTAGACAAAAAGCAAAGTCAAGCAATTTTCTTATTCAAGGTCAATATGGGTCATAAAACAGTGGCGACAACTCTCAACATCAACAATGCATGTGGCCCAGGAACTGCTACCAAACATACAGTGCGGTGGTGGTTCAAGAAGCTGTGCAAAGGAAATGAGAGGCTTGAAGAGGAGGAGCATAGTGGCCAGCCATCAGAAGTTGGCAATGACCAACTGAGAGATCAAAGCTGATTCTCTTACAACTACAGAAGTTGCTGTCGAACATTCTATGGTCATTTGGCATTTGAAGCAAATTGAAAAGGTGAAAAAGCTGGGTAAGTGGGTGCCCCTTGAGCTGCCCCGAATAAAAAATTCAGTGTTTTGAAGTGTCTTCTCTTATTCTATGCAACAATGAACCATTTCTCAGATTGTGACATGCGATGAAAAGTGAATTCTAGGGCTTCCCTGGTGGCTCAGTGGTAAAGAATCCACCTGCAAAAGCTGGAGACACAGGTTTGATCCCTGGCCCAGCAAGATCCCACACATGTCAGGGAGCAACTAAGCTTGTGCACCACAACCATTGAGCCCGTGCTCCCCAACTACTGAACCCACGTGCCGCAACTACTGAAGCCCGTGCACCCTAGAGTCCATGCTCCCCAACGAAGGAAGCCAGCGCAGTGAGAAGCCCTTGCACCACAAGTAGAGAGTAGCCCCGCTTGCCACAACGAGAGGAAAGCAACACAGCAATGAGGACCCAGCACAGGCAAAAAAAGTACATAAATAAAATTTTACAGTGGACTGTATACAACAGCTGGTGACGATCGGCTCATGCTTGGAGAGAGAAGAAGCTCCAAAGCCAAACTTGCACCAAAAAAAGGTCACGGTCACTGTTTGGTGGTCTGCTGCCAGTCTGATCCACTACAGCTTTCTGAATCCTGGCGAAACCATTACATTTGAGAAGCAGAGATGTATGCTCAGCAAATGATGAGACGTACTGAAAACTGCAACACCTGCAGCCAGTCTTAGGTCAACAGAAAGGCCCCAATTCTTCTTCATGACAATGCCTGACCACAGGTCACACAACCAACGCTGCAAAAGTTGAATGAATTGGGCTAGGAAGTTCTGCCTCATCTGTCATCTGACCTCTGACAAACGGACTACCACTTCAAGCATCTCAACAACTTGTTACAGGGCAAATGCTTCCACAACCAGCAGGAGGCAGAAAATACTTTCCAAGAGTTCACTGAATCCTGAAGCTCAGATCGTTACAAACTTAAAAACAAACTTATTTCTCATTGGCAACAATGTGTCGATTGCAGTGGTTCCTATTAAACATGCGTTTGAGTCTAGACAGTCTGAAAGTGCAATTACTTTTTCACCAACCTAATAAATGACTGTGGAAAATAGTTTGGTGGCTCCTCAAAAAGTTAAACATAGAATTACCATATCACCCAGCAGTTCAACTATGTATATATCCAAAGAACTGAAAACAAGTACTCAGACAAATACATTAAAACTCATACTCATAGCAGTTCTATTCACAACAGCCAAAAGGGGGAAATGGCTCAAAATGTCCACCAACAGATGAATGGACAAACTGCATTTATACACATACAGTGGAATATTACACAGCCATTAGTGGTTTGGTCACTAAGTTGTGTCTGACTCTTGCAACCCCATGGACTGTAGCCTGCCAGGCTCCTCTGTCCATGGAATTCTCTAGACAAGAATACTGGAGTGGGTTGCCATTTCCTTCTCCAAGGGATCTTCCCACCCCAGGAACCAAACCTAGGTCTCCTATATTCAGGCAGATTCTTTACCGACAGAGCTACAAGGGAATCCACGTAACCATTAGAAGGAATGAAGTACTGATGGATACTAGACACAACACAAAGTCTGAAAGAAGTCACACACAAAAAGGAAAAATATTTTTATTCCATTTATATGAAATATTCAGAACAGGTACATCCATAGAGAAAGAATTCAGACTGCCAGAGGCTGGGTGGAGAAAGGAATAGGAAACAACTTCTTAGTGGGTGTGGGGTTTCCTTCTGGAGTGATAAAAATGTTTCAGCTAGATAAAGGTATGGTTGCACGTCACGAATACACTGATTGCCACTTAAATTGTTCACTTTACCATGGTTCAATTTTAAGTCAATTTCACCGCAATTTTTAAAAAATCAACAATATTCCAAAGCAAAAATAAAAACAAGCTCCAGCTCTTATTCACTTCTGATCCCATTAACCACATTCTTGCCAAGCCAATCATTCACACAGCTCTGTCCACTTGCTCTTTCTTGGTTTCACTCAGGAAACCTAACAAGACACAACTTTTCCATCAATTCAAATCCCCCAACCACGTCAGACCCTCTAAGAAACCTGCCCATAGTAAGCAGTCAATATTTGTGAATCGCTGGTTCTGTCGGATTCAGTCCATCCCTACCAGTTCTGAAGCTTTCCTCTGTTAATTCAGCATCAATATTTAATGTTTCTTCCTTATTATCCCCAAGCTTTTTCTCTCTTAGTTTCAGGCATGTTCTTTCCCTGCTAGAGAGCAAATGATGATACAGGCTGTCTCCTGCTTTATATTACACCATCTATCAGGGGTCCATCCAAAATATATTTGTTTAAATACTGTCTGGTTGAGGGAATTCTTTGGTAGCCCAGTGGTCAGGACTCAGCGCCCAGATTCAGTCCCTGATCAGGGCACTAAGACCCAAAAGTCGTGTGGCCAATAAATAAATAAATAAATACTATCAGGTTGAGTTTTTGCTGTTATGTGCTAAACAAATTGGGGTGGGGAGTCAGAAGATAAGAGGTGGTAAAGAAACACCTCCACCCACCCTAGCTATAATGGAGACTAGTTCTGACTTGATATATAATCAGAAATGCAAGTCTCACAGCAACTGAACAGTACAGGACAACACAAGGTAGCTTTTACCACCCTCCTTTTAAAACTAAAAGGAGTCTGGATGTACCATTTGTAAACTATTTTATACTACACCCAGAGTCCCAACCTTTTACTGGGGAAGAAAGCCCAAAGCAAGAACTCCCAATCTTCTTAAAAAAGCAACAGCGTGGACAACACTCTATCACGTTATGCAACCCTTCCGACTGTTCCTAAAGCTGTTGCTTGGCACACATTTTTAACGGAAACCATCAATAACAAGTTTTAATCTGTCATAAAGGGACTTCTAGATTCATACGTATACACCAATGAGTGTATCAGAAACTCATTTAGCATACATGTGACTGAGAAATGGATCTCGAGCAGGCAGGGGAAGCACGGTGAGACCAGACAAGGACACCTGATTTTCACCTCTAGGTTCTGATTCCACTTCATTGCACAGTGATTATATCTTCATGTTGTCCAGAACAGTACCTCTGACAAAGCTGAAAGTCTACAGGACATTATTTAACAAAAGTTTTTTCCTGAGTTATTTTTCTAAAAAAACATCTGTTCCATCCATAATGGGTGCATGCAGTCTTCTAAAAAATAAACACTGCTTCCTGAAGCTACCTGTAGGTAACCTAGGGTGTTGCAACACCCAAACTGCAAAGCACTAGCCTAACGAATGCTGTTATTTAGTTGCTAAGTCATGTCCTGCTCTTGTGAGACCCTACAGACTGCAGGCCCTAGGTCCATGGGATTTTCCAGGCAAGAATACTGGAGCAGGTTGCCATTTCCTTCTCCAGGAGATCCTTCTGACCCAGGGATGAAACCCGCGTCTCCTGCATTAGCAGGTGGAGTCTACCACTGGCCACCAGGGTAGGCTAGCCTAATGAATAGGAGGGACAGAACAACCCACACTGTCTATATGCTCGTCAAAGATAATTAACTTATCTCTATAATGAGAAATAGGGCTTTCTCAGGTGGCCCTAGTGGTAAAGAACACACCTGCCAATGCAGGAGACACGAGAGACGTAGGTTTGATCCCTGCGTCGGGAAGATACCCTGGAGTAGAAATGGCAACCCTTTCCAGGATTCTTGCCTGGAGAATCCTATGGATGGAGGAGCCCAGTGGGCTACAGTCCATGGGGTCACCAAGAGTCAAAAACAACTGAAGTGACTTAGCATGCACGCATAATGAAAAATAACTTCCACGTTAATGTCCTCTTAAAAAACCTAGAAGTGTTACTCGCCTCTTGTCACAAATGATAAAGAATAATCCACCTTGAAAACGTAACAGAGACAAATGACTTAGAGGGAACACAACTGAATTTAAAATCTTATGCTCCACTAAACTGTACATTAACTGATTAAAAATGGTAAGTTTTATGTTATGTATATCACACTACAATTAAACTCTGCTCTCAATCCTGTTGGTTTTTGTTGGGGAAAAAATAAATCTATCAGATTACATTAAAGGACGGGAAACCATTAAATTGAATGTTTTTAAATTAAGTATGGTTGAAAACTTCCAGTGATTTGTATTAACAGAGGCTTTCTGACCTTTTAAGGAAGGTGTTTATTAGATATTCATTTCCAAGGAGGACACAAACAATGAAAAAAGCTTAAATTACAGTAAGAAAGATTTAGTTTTGACATAATTCTAACTAGCAAGGTAATTAAACACTACGATAAGGTACCATGCAAATCTCTGCCCTTGAGGATTTAAGAATAATCTACTTGGAAGAGTTAAATGCAATCTTGCAGGAAAAACTGGAATGAACCAGAAAATCTTAAGCCAGCTTCCAGTTTCAGAATTCCAAGTTCTATAACTCATAGACTAATAGTGTCTTTAGAAGACATTCCACCTATAGAAAGCTATTCTAATATACAAATCATCTCAGTTTGGCTTCAGATACTGGGTTCCTTCACAATACCATTTATGAACTTTAGATACTCAGGAACTGAAAATTGACCACTTTTGTTAAGAGGCAGTTCCACCAACCTCTGGCAACATAGCTGGCAGCTCAGGTATAAACAGTACAAAACTGAAATAATACTGGGTTCTAAATTAAATAGAAATACCTACATAGTACATCTCCAACCTAAGACTTAAAAAAAAAAATCTGTTTACTGGGTAGGTAATTTATAAGGCCAAAACACTCAATCTTGTCAGTTTTCAACAGTTTCTTACAAAGTTAATGGTTAACAACAGAAAATAAATTCTTACTTTTGAAAACAAATGCATGGCCTTTCCAAATAGGGTTTCATTTTAGAAGACTCATTTTAAGCCTTCATTTTAAAACTGTTATTTTTATTTTACCACTTTTTTTTAAACCATCACTAGACAACTGAATGGCGGTTATTTATTACAACCCAAAACAGGCACTTAGGAAGTCACAGGTTAATCATCTCAAAATCAACAAGTTAACCACAACAATTTGAGAGAAGTTTTGGCAACCTGTATCGGGACTATCTCAAAAGTTTTCAAAGTCAGACATTAAATGACGCTTAAAAACAATACATTTCTAGACTTTAGATATTTATATTTAACACACAAATATTTGACCAAGTATGCATTCATGTATGTATTTTATTTTAGCTAGACTTTATCAATTATAATTAGTATTTGTTTAAAATAAAAATCTAACAAGACAAATTTAGCCTGGTCAACACTGGAATCAAAACACAATACTGGATTATGAAGCTAACTGCTTTCACTGAAAAAAGAATAACAAGCCTTACTTCCTTTCATTCACAAATTTTTCACTTTATAATCAAAGAAAATAAATAACATATGACTTCCACAGTCAAAAAAATAGGTAATGTACTTTCAGCTGAGTTATCACTTAATAGTCTGGATTCTTAAGAAGCTACTGACTTCTAACTGCTTTAGAACCAGAATACATTTTTAATGGCTCACTCCTTCGCTCAGAAATGTATCACACCTTGTTTTACACAGAGATAACATCTTCTCAGAACACATGCTACTCTGTCACTAAGCTTAGTAATTTTTAGATAAAATTCAAATAAAAATTTTATAATGCAACCATAATTTTCCTTATCCACACAGAGCCTCACCTTTCACAACACTTAAAAACAATCTTAGACATTAAACACATATACCTCAAGCATATAAAATTCATTACATTGTTTTTGTAGCCATAATAATTGGACTAGTAAATACTGACTCTAAAAAACTAAAAACTTATTAGGGCAGGATTTAAATGGTACAACTCACAAGAGGGTAGGGAGAAATCATGATTTCTCCCAAACTGGCAGCAACAATATGCCAAGTTTCCTATGATGAACTAGTGTAAACAGGAAGAAAAGGACCTGGGGGTGGGAAGCAGGCAGGCAAGGGCACAACCCTCCTCAAGACATAGCTTTACTTCCAAATTTCACCAGGTTAATACCTCTGTTCATTGTTTTCAATAGCCCCTGCCACTATTAAACACACAGGCTGGTGCTCAGAAAACGACTGGAAGCTGCAGTCCCTGTTGGACATAAAAGTCCAACAGGGGATCAGAAATACTTCTAAACATCTAGGAAGTCAACCCCACTCTTACTATATCAACTTTAAAGATGAAACAACAGGAACCACCAATGAACCACAAAAATATTCACACATCACCTTTGGAGCCACCACAGCTATAAAATTCTCATTTATAAGATGAGCACCACTCAGGACAGGGTTGGATGAGAAAGGGGATAAAGACAAAGCTTACAGACTCTCTTTCTGGCATTGCTTGAGGCCATCAAGTAGACACAGAATAAAGGGGAGCCTAGCTCTATAAGTCATGCCAAAAGAGA
>SJYQ01091903.1:0-43605 GCA_006410935.1 Redunca redunca | reverse complement strand
CTCTTTTCTTGTTCTTTCAAGTAGTCTTGAAAACACTACTCTTTCCTCATTGAATGGTCTTGGCACCCCTGTCAAAATCGGTTGAACTTAGACATATGTATTTATTTCTAGAAGAGACTCTGACTTCTATTCCACCGCTCTGAATGTCTAGCCTTGGGCTGATACCACACCATCTAGATTATCATTGCTCTGTAGTAAGTTTTGAAATCTGGAAGTGTGAGTCCTCCTGCTTTCTTCTTTTTCAGGGTTGTTTTGGTTATTTTGGATCCCTTGAATTTTAGCATCAGCTTATTAATTCATGCAAAGAAGTCAGCTGGGATTCTGATAGGCATTGCATTAAATCTGTAGATGAATTTGAGGAGTATTACCATCTTCTTAAAAGTATTTTTATTCATATATTTGCCTGAGCTAGGTCTTAGTTGTAGCTTGCAAACTCTTAGTTGCAGCATGTGGGATCTAGTTATCTGTTGAGGGATCAAACCCAAGCCCCCTGTGTTGGGAGCACAGAGTCTTAGCCACTGGACTACCGGGGAAGCCCCAGTATTGCCATCTTAATAATGCTAATGGAATCTTCCAACCCATAAATATGTGATGTTTTTCGATTTCTTGAAAGCCTGAGTTTATTTCGGCAATGTTTTATTTCAGACGTAAATTTTACATGTCTTTTGTTATATTTATTCATATGTATTTTATTCTTTTAGATGCTATTGTGAATGGAATTGTTTTCTTAATTTCGTTTTCAGATTGTTCATTGCAAATGTGTAGAAGTACAGTTGATTTTGGTAGGTTGACTTGTGTCCTGCAAACTTGCTGAACTCACTCATTAGTTCTAATGGTTTTTCAGTAGATTCCCGGGGCTAGTCTAGATACAAGGTCGTGTCATTTGCATGGCATGTCTTACATCTTCCTTCCCAATCTGGATGCCTTTGGTTTCTTTCTTGTGTGGTTGTCCTGTTAGAATCTCCAGTGCAATGCTGAGAGAAGAGGCCAGGGCAGACGTCCCGGCCTTGACCCCTCTCTCCTCTGTGTGCCGCATCTCCCCTTCCTTTTCAGGCTGCCTTTCTCTCTGTTCCCCACCCCCCACCAATCAGCAGTGAGGGTGGGGGCACCAGGGGAGGAGAATGTGTGGGTAAGTAGGTCGCTGTTCTTGTTTAGTTGCTCAGTTTTATCTGACTCTTTGTGACCCCATGGACTGCAGCATGCCAAGCTTCACGTCCTGGAGTTTGCTTACATTCATGTCCATTGAGTTGGTGATGCCATCTAACCATCTCATCCACTGCCACCCCCTTCTTTTCCCTTCAGTCTTTCCCAGCATCAAGGTCTTTTCCAGTGAGCTGGCTTTTCACATCAGGTGGTATAATGTGGTATAAGTAAGTGACAAATGTAAAATGAGAAAGAGGGAAATCAGTTGGACACCTAAAATCTCAAGGAATATATCAGGAACTTCACTGTATAACTGAGAAAATTGAGGTCCAGAAAAAAGTAATAATTAATATTTACTGGACACCTGTATATGCATGCTACATTGCTTCAAGTTGTGTCCATCTCTTCACGACCCCATGGACTGTAGCCCGCCAGGCTCCTCTGTCCATAGAATTTCCTAGGCAGGAATACTTGAGTGGGTTGCCATTTCCTTGCGCCAAATACTCAGGATCCAAAGATGAATCAGGCATTGAAGGGTCAAAGCTGAGATTCAAACTGAGATCAAAGTTCAAGCAGACCCATGTTAGCATCTTTAAAGAGGGAAGACATAAAAGTAACCTGACATTGTCACTCCAAAACCTCTTTCAGTTTCTAGAGGTGGCAGGTCCTGCGCTGTCATGAAAGCAGTGGGGGAAGAGTGTGATTTAGGTTGGGCCTCTGATCCTTTACTTTCTGGCTTTGGGATCTTGTATACACCATGAGCTTCCCTGTGACTTAGTTTTCCCTTCTGTAAAATGGGGAGAATTACAGTGTCTGCTTCACGGGGCTGTTATGAGGATTAAATTAGTTAATAAGTGAAGTGTTTAGTAGAGGTCCTGGTGGAGCTATGTATGTGGCCTTGGCACCCATAGATGCCAGCCTGGTTATGGAATGGGGCTGTGAAGCTGCTCATTGCTCGGGGCTTGGGAAGGGACTTGTCCTTGCTGCTTGGGCTCCTTTCGAGTCATGAAAGAAACTGACATGACTTATGCTTCCTTTAAGACAGGGCTCCATGACATTTGCCAAGAGCCTACACTATGCAGGCCCATGTCTAGGGAATTCTCAAAGATGTTGATGATAATGACTACTATTCTTATTTTAATTTACTATTTGCTAGAGTCAGGGTTCAACCAGAGAAACAGAACCACAGTAGGAGGGACATATTAAGAGATTTACTGCAATGAACTGGCTTACACAACTGTAGAAGCTGGCTAGGCAAGCATGACATCCATAGGTGATGGTTAATTTCATGTCAACTTGATCTGGTGTCTAGATATTTTGCCAAACATTATTCTGAGCATTTCTCTGAGGATGGTTTTGGATGAAGTTGATACTTTTGTCAGTAGACCAAGTAAAGCACACGGCCCTCCCTAATGTGGGTGGGCTTCATCTAATCAGTTGAAAGTCTGAATAAAAAGACTGATGCTCTAGTGAGTAAGGGAGAATTCTATCTGCTTGACAGTCTTTGAACTAAGATGTTAGCTTTTTCCTGCCTTTGGGCTCAAACTGAAACATTGGCTCTCCTGGTTCTCAGGCTTTTAGACTCAAGCTGGAACTATACCATCACCTCTCCTGAGTGTACCAGCACTACTTGTGGGTACCCGTATGTACACAGTCTATTGGCTCTGTTTCTCTGGAGAACCCTTTGTAATACAGGTTGTCTGTCAGGAAGGGCAAACTAGAACTCTCAAGCACAAGTAGAATATATTCTTCAAGGAAGCCTTAGCTCTGCTACTAAGGCTTACCAACTGATCCAGTCAGGACCACCCAGATTATCTAAAATAATCTCCCTTGCCTGCGTGCTAAATTGCTTCAGTCTGACTCTTTGCGACCCTATGCCCTGTGCCTACCGAGCTCCTCTATCCATGCATTCTCCAAACACGAATACTGGAGTGGGTTGCCATGCCCTCCTCCAGGAGATCTTTCTGACCCAGGGATCAAACCCGCATCTCTTATATCTCCTGTGTTGCCAGGTGGGTTCTTTACCACTAAGGCCACCTGGGAAGCCCCCTGATCTCCCTTACTTAAACTCAACTGATTATGTACTTTAATCGCATTTACAAGACACCCTTCCAGAATAACGGGGGGCTGCAGCCAGCATAGTTGATACATAAAGCTGACCACCAGGGCCAGATGTAATGCCAAGTCCAAGTCAGCTGGTTTGCTTCTCTAACAAAACCATTTGGAAGATTTTTCAAACTCTTTTATTCCAGAAGAAAATGACTTGCCCAAGCTCACGCAGCTGAGAAGGAGGAGCTGGGAGCTTGAACCCAGGCTCCCTCCAGCATGTGGTCCCGCCACTCTAAGCTTCTGCATCAGAAAAGCACTCATACAACCCTGTGTGGTGGATCCTGTTCTCTGCTATAGAAGCAACTGGAGCTTTAAGGAGGGTATGTGGCTGTGCCAGACTCTCAGTTAGGAAGTGGAGGGATGTTCCATATCAGCTCAGGTCCTCCTCCTCACAACAGCCATCTGCTCACTCCCCCTCACCGCAGCCCCCACCCCAAAGGAAAATGCTGGGCGTCCACCCCTGAGCACCATGTGACACGGGCGCCCTTCCTCCCTGGCCTCAGCATTGTCCTGCGTCGGTGGGGACAGGGCCTTCCAGGTTTGTCCTTGGATGAGAGGGTGGAGTCTGGGGACCCCTATCTCTGGGTGCTATATTCCGGGCCAAGTCTAATCCTTGGGGATGTCTCAAGGGTATCCACGAGAGACGCTCAGCCAGGACCAAGTGCCCTCAGTGTCTGTCTCCCCCCACCTCAGGCGGGGCGAGGCTTGAGCTGCCCCATGGAACATGCATTCCTTGCGAAACCAGGGTGCCTTCTGGGACACCAAGGCCCTGAAGGGTCCCGGCTCAGCCAAGCCTGCGGTCAGCACTGGCCATGGCCTGGCCCTCCCACCCCTTCCTGTGGGGGCCTCAGTGCCAAGGAGGAGGCCCTGTGAACAATGCCCAGCTCTGTTCTTGGCCCAGGAGGGGGTGGCTAGTTCAGCCACACTTCACATCAGCTGGCGATCCAATGCTCCCCCCTCACCCTCACTATCTGGCACCTTGGGCCTCAGAAGAGACCCAGACACCCACACTTAACACCCTCCCAGTTCCCAGACAGGTCAGGTCAGGAGTCAGGGCTAAAATGATTTCAGGGGCCCTAGGGCTGGGGGCTAGGGCGCAGAGCCAACCCCAACCCCACACCACCCCCACTCAGTGTGTCTTTGCTCCAGCCCTCTGACCAGCCCCCAGGCCTCCTTTGGTGAATGAGGAGGAGAGATCAGAGAGGCTGGGCAGCTTGTCTCCGGTCACACAGCCAGGAAGCAGCAGAGGTGGAATTCAGACCCAGGCCTGTGAGCCTTCAGAGCCCGTGGTCTTAACCACTGCGCCAATGTGCTTTATGGAGAGCCTGATGTGCTCGTGAGCCCGAGGGCTCAGGACGCCCTCCTTGGGTGTCAGTACACACACAGCCACACACGAGCACGCCATCCTCAGTAACAGAACCCTGCCCAGGTAGAAGGGCCCCAAGGTGCTCCCCATCTGCACCTGGAGGGGGCCTCTCTGCCCCCCACATGCCCAATCGGGGTGCAGGAGTCAGGACCCCAGCTCAGGGTCCCCTTGGTGTGTGCCTGGGAGGGGGAGGTCAGCCTTGCCCAGAGCTCCCCGCAGCCTGACAGCCTGTGGGTCAGCTGGACCTCCTCCCCCAACCCTCCCAGGGCCCCCAGGCCCCCGGCCAGGCCCGGCTTCCGGAGCTGCCGCCACCTTGGCCGGCCGCACCACACATGGTTTCCATCAGCAGCCTGCCTGGATGAATGGCGCCTTGTGAGAGCCCGGCAGGGCTCACCTCCGCACAGGCCAGGCCAGGTGGGCAGCCTCGGGGAGGGAGGCGTGTGCAGGGACCTTGGTGGGGGGGTGGGCTGGGGGGACAGGCTGCACCTCTGTTAAGAGCCAGAGCCTGTGGTCAGACAGAGAAGGGAGGCGTCCTGGCCCTGCCACCCACAGGCTCAGTCTGAGCAATGCACAGAAGCTCTCTGGGCCAGGCACCACCCTCCGTGTAGAGGGGAGTAACAGAGTCCCTTCCTGGGCCTGCAGGGGTTTCAGTGAGATGGAGCTTAGCATGGAGAAAGGGCCTGGAACAGGGTGTGCACTTTGCTCCTAGAGTCCAGCCTGTCAGGGGACCAGGGGACTCACATACTCAATTTAATGGGGAAGGGAAAGGGCCCCAGCTTGGGGACTGGTCTCCATCATGACTTTCTTTGTGAACAGGGGAGGGCTACAGCCACCTCTGTGGTTCCATCCGCTCCCCTCACACTTGAAAAGGCCTCACCAAGCGAGCTAGAGAAGCAGACCTCGGCTTCATGAAGGAGGCAGGCAAGCAGGGGGTGGCCGGCCTCCCTCCTCTATGGCAGACAGGATGGGGATAATGAACGTAGCGCTTCCCAGGTGGCTCAGATGATAAAGAATCTGCCTGCAATGCAGGAGACCTGGGTTCTATCCCTGGGTCGGGAAGATCCCCTGGAGAAGGAAATGGCAACCCATTGCAGTATTCTTGCCTAGAGAATCCCATGGACAGTGGAGCCATGGACAGGGTTGCAAAGAGCTGGACACAGCTGAAGGACTCACGTTGGGCACTTTCTGGGTGCTGCACCCTGTGCCCTACAGGCGGCATCTTACTTGATTTTCCTCCTCCTCCTATTAGTGTTTCCATTTTACACGCAGCAAAACTCATGCAGAAAGGTAAACAGCCAGGCTGCAGCCGTGCCACTGGGAGAGGCAGAGCTGGATGCGAGGCTCCAGGGGCCAGGCTCCTGCTGCCACACCACCTGCCGCAGGGCAGCCGGCGTGGGGTGACCTGCCACGGGAGCTGAGAGTGCCTTCCCTGAGGGTCTCTGGCCCTGTCTAGAGGCTCCGGGACCCAGGTCCTCCTCCTCACTCCTCTCCCAGCACCTGGCACGGTGGAGCAGCTCCTGGGCATTTGACAACAGAAGGGAGGGGAAGTATCAGGGGGAGGCACAAACCTTGTGTCTTTCTACCAAACCAGGGTGGCAGTGCTGCCACCGTCGGGATAAAGTGCAGACTCCTTGTACCTTGGATGAGGCCCTAAGGACCTACCTGCCAAAAGTCTCCAGCTTCATCACCCCTCCTCCCTCACCCCCGCCCCCACTCCCACTCTCCAGACTAAGGCCTTCAGCTCCTCGGCAGCCCTTCGCCCTCTGTCCTCCTCCTCCAGTCTTCATTCCTGTTTTCACCTGCCTGGAACCTCTCCTTTTCCACCTCGTTTGACCAGTCCTTCAAGACTCAGCCAAGCACCCAGCTAGACCAGATGCCCCATCTGCCCCACTGGGCTCTGGGACATGCCCTCCCTACTTTCCAGAGGGTTGGGAACAGAGCCCTGGAGCCTTGTGAGCTGTTCTATGGGCTGGGCTCCAAACTCGGAATCAGTCTCCCCAGAGAAACGAGAGCTTCCTTTCCCCTCTGTTGAAGATGCCCACCCCCTCCCTTAGATTGGTTTTCTCTGCTCCTCTTCTGACTCAACCATCTGGGAAATCGAGGGGATTGTATTGATGTGGCTACAGGGGAGTCATTTCTGTCTCTCAGCCTTTCAGTGGTTCTCTGAGCTCTGCTGAGAATCCACTTCTGGAGGACAGTTTTAAGACGAGCCGCCCCTTTTGTCTGCTCCGTAGAGTAGGACGTCTCCCTCCAGGTGAGCTGACAGAGCCAGCAGCTGGTGCTCACATCTCACTAGTGTCCCCCCTACCCTCACCCCCATGCCCGTTGCTGTGATTGGTCAGCAAGGGCAGTTGCAGAAAACAGCTCTGTGGACATAACTGCAGGTGTGCTCAAGGGTTAAACTGTAAAAATGTTCAAGTGGCTTTGTTTATGATACTAAAGATTTAACACAGTCAACAATTAAAGAGTGGGACATTCACAAAAAACTGAATTCCAAGAATATTTAATGATACAGGAGATGGTCAGAAAAATAAAGCAGCAGAAGAAAACCTTCAGGCAGACACATAGAGGAAGCAGGAGGTATGGTGTAAGAGTGTAGATTTGGAAGCTACAAGGCCTGGTCCAAAGGCAGACACTGCCACCCTGTAGCCAGGAGATGATGGACAAGGCACCAAACTTCAAAGCCACGCTGCATCCTCTGCAAGAGGAATGACACCGCCTCTATGATGTGGGCAGGCCCTTAGCACAGTGTGACTAGCACAGAGCAAGCATCCAGTAAACACTAGCTTTTATGATTACAGACAACAAAGTGCATTATGAGTCACTTCAGTTTTCTTAGGTTTGCGTGCTTGTATTTACATTTTTTCCCCTGCAATTGAATGTGTATTACTTGCATTAATTTGAAAAATAAAAGCAAACATGAATTCCCAAGGAAACAGAGTAGCAGAACTCGTTTCTGTGGTTCCTGCCAGCATGGTGCAGAGGACATTACTCATCATGATACACTGATGGGATTTTCTGAGAGAAACTCATCTGCTTTTGGCCCTAGGAAGATTCCCTGACCATACTGGCTGCCCATGGGCTTCAAGCCACAGCCGGGTACCTAACCTCAGTGTTCAACGCAAGGGGATCATTTAAATAAACTATAATACAACTCTATAATGTGCATAGGAGGGCTAGTGAAGGAAGCCCACCAAAGAGTTAGACGTGTTAGCCCAGGGACCCAGAAAAGAGAGACTCTTATGCTTTAGATTTTGTGCACTTCACTGATGACTGCTATTCTTTTGCCAACAATCATGTATCTCAATGAAAATGGAAATAAGACAATTTGATATGTTAATAGTAGGAAAATATTTAATAACATGTAAAGATGTTGATGAGGTTTTCCTGATGGCTCAGTGGTAAAGAATTCACCTGTCAATGCAGGAGACATGGGTTCGATCCCTGAGTCTGAGAAGATCCTCTAAAAAAGAGAATGGCAACCCGCTCCAGTATTTTTGCCTGGGAAATCCCATGGACAGTAAAGCCTGGCAGGCTACAGTCCATGCGGTAGCAAAGAGTTGGACACAACTGAGAGACTAAATAGCAACAAAAAGATGTTGACAATTTATTATGATTGAAAAGCAAAATAGAATGTTGGTATATTCTCATTTCTACAAAACGAATTTATACAACAGAAAGGAAAAGTCCTAAAATATTAACAGTGATTATTCCAGAGTCATAGGTATGGACAGCTTTGTTTTTTTCTGATTTGTCTATGTGTTCTCAATTTTCCAGAATGGACATCTATAACTTCTGTGATTAAAAAATATATTTTCTTAAAAGGAAAGATTTGGCCCAAGGCTTTGCCTGTGCGAAGCGCCGGAGTCATGATAGCCTGCATCTTTAGCCTTTTTCTTGCCTCTCCTTTCTCCTCCTCTGTGTGCTTGTTTTCTCATCCACTTTTAATTGGTGCCATCTTGCTGTCCTTCCTGCGTCCTTGAAAGAGGCCCGAAGACCTTGTTAAATGGATGCTAGGCGGAAGCCAGGGCACAGGTCCAGCCCGCGGCTCCGCATCCAGTGGTTCCCCCCTCATACCGCCTTCTGGGGTATTGTTCTAATTAGAGTGGGATGCAAAACAGACCCAAAGGCGGAACTATAAACACCAGAGGCAAAGACCCATAAACATCTGGATAACTGACTCCAGCTGTGTAGATGGCCCTGGCCCTCATGTAAAGGCTGGAAGCTGGATGGGGGCTGGGCAGACCATTGAGGACTGGCCTCAGCCTCCCCTACTTAGACCACAGGCTGCTGTGAGTCAGGCAGTTAGAGAACTGGGTGGGTGAGTCCTGGGTGAGCTTACAGCCAAGTGAGCAAGGGCTGTGGGGGCCAAGGGTCCTCAAAGTCATTTGAGCCCTATTATCTATGCCCCTTGGCCTCAATTTCCCCTTCTGAAAAATGGAGAAGAGAGGAACTAAGAGACTAGATGGGCCTTCTCAGCTCTACTACATCATGCTTAACTCATATACCTATGCACTGGGACTAAATACCTGCAACTAAAAGTCTGTAATATGATAAAAATATGTATATGATAATAAACATATGCTATAACAATATTACCTCTAATGTAACCCATTCGTTATAAATTATAGTATCATACTCTTTTTTATAAAAGCAGTTTTTAAAAACTTTTATTTTTATTGTTTTGGCTGCACTGCGTCTTCGTGGCTACGCACAGTCTTTCTCTGGTTGGGAGGAGCGGTGGCTGCTCTTCACTGAGGTGCACAGGCTTTTCATTGCAGAGGCTTCTCTCATCGCAGAGCAGGCTCTAGGGCTTCAGTAGTTGCAGCACACGGCTCTAGAGTGTGGGCTCAGTAGTTGTGGAGCACGGGCTTGGCTGCTCCATGGCCTGTGGAATCTTCCAGAACCAGGGATCGAACCCTTGTCCCCTGCATTGGCAGACAGATTCTTACCCACTGTACCACCAGGGAAGCCCTGTATCATACTCTTTATAATTTATAGAAATTCTCTTTCTATAATTTCAAAATGACTATGAATATCTGTGATCAAAGAGTATGTAGAGGCTAGCCAGGAAGATTTCCTATAAGAAGAGAGATTTAAGGGCTATAAATATGGCAGGCAGAGGAAAGGAGGGAAGAGATGAAGGAAAGAGACTTGAAAGAGAGGGGATTTTATGGGTCTTTTGGGATGGGTCATCTGGGACAGGGATCCATGTCCGTACGCCACCCTAGAATCACACAGCCTGGTACGACAGAAGGCAGGAAGAAAGCACATTGGGTTACAGTGATCAAGACTTGCCAGCCGCAGCAGCCCCCAGACCTGGATGCACAACCGAACCCCTGGGGAACCTGGACAACACAGATTCTTGGGCCCTTCCTAGAGTTCCTGAATCAGAATTTGGGGCATTTGAATCTTTGAATTTTGGAAGTTGCCCAATTGATTCTGAGGCTGTAAGTGTCTGTGACTGGCACAGGTGGGTGTTTGGGAACCTCTGGCCCAGAGTTCTCAGTGTCTGCGGAGAGAACGTGGCGGGGGTGACACTCATGAGTCTTAATCCTCCTCTGTGCCTGGCTAGCCTCATGCAAAGGAATGAAGCTGGACCCCACGTGCACACAATACACAAAAATCAACTCAAAATGGGTCAAAGACCTGCATGACCTATCTGAGAAGGGTCCATTTATCCAGAATGTATCAAGAATTCTTACAACTCAAGAAAAAAAAAAAAGACAATTCAAGCATGAACAGGACTTCCCTTGTGGTCCAGTGGTTAAAAATCCACCCGCCAGTGCAGGAGACATGGGTTCAGTGCTCGTCCGAAGATTCCGCGTGCCGTGGAGTGGCTGGGCCTGTGCACCAGTTATTGAGCCTGCGCCCTGGAGCCCAGGAGCTGCAAGCACTGAGCCTTTGCGCTGCAGCTACTGAAGCCCACGTGCCCTCGCGCCAGTGCCCCACAAGAGAGGTCACCGCAGTGCGAAACCTGAGCACTGCAACTAGAGAGTGGGCCCTGCTCACCACAACCAGAAAAAGCCCTCAAGCAGCAATGAAGACTCAGCGCAGCCAAGTACGAAGATAAATAATAAATTTTAAAACATTTTTTTAAATGGGCAAAAGGTCTTGAATAGACATTTCTCCAAAGACATGCAAATGGCCAACAAACGCATGAAAAGATGCTCAAGATCATTAATTATCAGAGAAACGCAAATCAAAAACCACTTTGCACCCACTCAGATAGATACAACTTTTTTAAATGGAAAATAATAAGTTTTGGCAAGGATGTGGAAAACCTGGAACCCTTGTACGTTGCTGGCAGGAATGCAAACTGGTTTGGTCACTGTGGAAAACAGTTTGAAGTACTGATTCATGCTTCAGTGTGGATGAACTTTGAAAACATTATGTTTTAGTGAAAGAAACCAGACACAAAAGGCCATATATTGTAGGATTCTGTTTATGTGAAATCTTCAGAATAAGTGACCCAGAGAAACAAAGTAATTGAGTGTGTGCCAGAGACTGGGAAGAAGGAAGAATGAGGAACAGCTGCTAACGGATATAAACCTTTTTTTTTTTTTGAGGTGATTAAATGTTCTAGAATTAGAGTGGTGATGACTGAAAATATACCAATTTAGTATATTTTTGCAAATATACTAAAACCCACTTGTTGTACACTTTAAAGCATTATTTTATGGAATGTAAATTTTAATCTCACTTTTTTAGAGTTCCCTTTAATACCATGTATGTATTTTAATTGTGCTAAAAAATATATAGCATAAAATTTGCAATTGTGACCACTTTTTTTTTTTGGCCACGCCACATGGGATTTTAGTTCCCTGACCAGGGATGGCACCCACGCCCCTGCAGTGGAAGCATGAAGTCCTAGCCACTGGACCACCAGGGAGGTCTCCATTCTAACCACTTTTAAGCATTAATTACCTTCCCAGTGTTGTGCAAACACCTCTCTATTTCTAATATTTTCTGTCACCCCAAGTGGGAACCCTGGACCGTTAAACTCCCCATTCCCTCTTCTTTCAGCCTCTGATAACCTCTAGTTTACTTCCCTGTGAATTTTCCCATTCTAGACATCTGGAGGAATCATGCGCTGTTTGGCCTTTTGTGTGTCTGCTTGTATGGTCAGGCCACTCAAGCTGGCTGTCCTCCTGTTACACCCGCTGCTCCACCAGCCCTGCATCTCCTACCCCTGCTCACATGAGCCTGCTGTCCCCCTGCCCCAGCTAGTGACTGTTCTAGTCCTCAGGCTAGAGTGTCTCCAACTGCTGGGCTATTAAAGGGAAACATCTGCCCTTGCGATGGTCATGAACCTGAGGTGCCCCAACTCCTGGTTTCCATGGTAACTGAGGAACCAACCTGACGTCAGTTCCCCCTATAAATGGTGGCCTCCATTTCCTCATAGTAGCTCAGATTACTTGCCATGTCCTGCCTGCCGGCTGCCACTCACAGTAAGGGTGTTGCTCCAGACCCATTTGTTTTGGACGTGTTAAATCCCCTGTCCAATAAACCATTGATGTCTCTGTCACTACTTCCAGACCCTTTCTTTAGTCTTGAGGCTGGGCAACTACAACACTTGTTGGGGTACAGCCCAACAATTGACGAGCCAGCCCAAGAAACTCCCAGGAGCACTGAGATGTCAGGAAATAAGGCCAGGGAATGGAAAATTGTGGGAGTAAGGGTGACTGCCACTTGAATGGAGCCCTGTGCAGCTGACTACCACAAAAATGTCTTTCTCTTCTGTAAAGCTGATGCTATCCTGTTAACCTCAGAGCCTTTTCAGTTTAAAAGTAGCAGCTCATGGCTCATCTGACTACATGCAGACAGCTAGTGGGTACAGACAAAATGTAAGGACCTGGGTTATCTATTAAATACTTGAATGTTAACTGGTCAGAAAAGACAAGGAGACTATGAAATAGTTACAGGCATAAGTCTTAGGGATATTAACTCAGGGACAGGATTGTGTATAGGTTACCTGGAATGATTTGGATGCAGTCAGTGGCAGTGGCAAAATGATATGGGTATTCTCGGTCTTCTGGTCTCAGCTAAGAAAAGGGGCAGAGCAATGATATAGTGTGATGAAACAGTAGCCACATGTGATCAACGGTGCTACAAAAGTTGAATAATGGGAAAAGGCCACTATTCAGGGTCTAGAACAGCTGTGCACGACATAAGGCCCTCCATGGAGATCGATAGTAACCAAGGAACCCATTTTACCAACCATGAAGTTTAAGAATGGGCTGGTACAAACGGCAGTTTCACTGCTGCTGGGCTCTGAATGGACTTAAGCAACTACAGAGACAGGAAACTTGCTTTCTCAACTCAGGGACACATCCCAGTGCTTCTGCCCCGTTACCAAGCAGCAACTAGTCAACACAATCCAAGTTCAGCTCTTGACCACCAGAGGACCACTGCCAACTATTCGTCAGGACAATAACTCACTTCCCCAAGGAAACACACTGTAAAATGGCCTTGGAACTTGCAGGTTGTTGGTGGTTTGAGTTTGCTACCTCATGGGGAATAGTATTAGAAAGGGACCTATAGATTTCACCTGTCTTCTACCTGGCCCCACCTAAGACTATTAAAGTAATTAATCTGGGACCCCACTGGAGAAAAACATATTATATTTATTATATTATATTCAGTCAGTTCAGTCACTCAGTCATGTTCCACTCTTTGTGACCCCATGGGCTGCAGCACACCTTCACCAACTCCCAGAGCTTACTCAAACTCATGTCCATGAGTCAGTGATGCCATCCAACCATCTCATCCTCTGTTGTCTCCTTCTCTTCCTGCCTTCAATCTTTCCCAGCATCAGGGTCTTTTCCAATGAGTCAGTTCCTTACATCAGATGGCCCAAATATTGGAGTTTCAGCTTCAGCATCAGTCCTTCCAATGAATATTCAAGACCGATTTCCTTTAGGATGGGGTAGTTTTATCTCCTTGCAATCCAAGGGACTGTCAAGAGTCTTCTCCAACACCACAGTTTAAAAGCATCAATTCTTCAGCACTCAGCTTTCTTTATATTATATTAAGTTATATTTTAGGCTTCCCTGGTGGCTCAAATGGTTAAGAATCTGCCTGCTATGCAGGAGACCTGGGTTTGATCCCTTGGTCAAGTAGATCTCCTGGAGAAGGGAAGGGCTACTCACTCCAGTATTCTTGCCTGGAGAATTCTGTGTTCAGAGGAGCCTGATGGGCTACAGTCCATGGGGTCCCAAAGAGTCGGACACAACTGAGTGGCTAACACTTTCACATTATATTAACCCATTTTCTGTTATTATACTGCCTCTCCAGTACTGAGCACTGGCTGTGGGTACAGAGTGGACAGAGGGTGTGGTACTGCAGGCAAGGACAAAACCTCAGGCAGGAGTGCTATTATCTCAGAATGCTCTTACTACTTGTATTTTGCTTAATGGTCATGACCTTCCCTGTATTGTACGTCTTAAAGATCTTAAGTTTCATCCGTTTCAATATCTGCAAACAGCTCAAAGGATTTGGTTCAGAATATTATCTATAACCCTTGAGGATGAGCTAAAGGCCCTTGATTTTGTTTAATGGTTGAATCACTATTTTGTCTTGCTTGACTGTTTTGGTTTCTGCATCTTCTCAGGTTAAATTTATTCTTTGGAACTCAGGAAGGCCTTGGAGGCTCAAGTTTTTCTACAAAGAGATAGGAAGTAGACAGGGAGGAATCTCTGTCCCAGGAAGGCCCCATTGGTCTGCTCGGTTGGTTACAGTCAGTAGTCCAATGAGGGGGTAATCTGTTTGGGGCCTGGGGGACAATGGACGCCTCACTGTGAAATGAGTTTCATTGTTGGGTCTGCAGTGAGATACCATTGTTGTCCTCAAATTCCAAGAAAACCTGACCTGATAAGTGCCTGACTCCAAAGTTTGCCCACCTCTTGAACTCTAGACACTCTGTCTGCAGTTACCTGTATTACATTTGTGTTGTTTGGTTGCAGTGCCCCTCTACATACCTGACCTCAGGGGCAGAGCACAAGAGGGGCAGACCAAGATGGTAAAGGTCGTGCATGGGAAAGAGGGGCGGAGTGTATGTCAAACCACTGAAGATGGCTGTTCTCCTGCTCTTGTGCCCGCCGCCCCGCCCCCCACCCCAGCTAGTGATTCTTCTAATCTTCAGGCCACTGTGGCTCCAACTGCTAGGTTATTAAAGGGAAACATCTACCCTGGTGATGATCATGAACCATTAAATTAGTTATATACATATATGTATATATGTAACCACTCTACTTTAGATTCTTTTCACATAGGGGTTAATGCATAATACTTAATAGGGTTGCTTGTGCTATATAGTAGGTCCTTACTAGTTAATCTATTTTATATATATATAGTACTATGTATATGTTGATGCCAGTCTTCTAATTTATCCTTCCCGGCCACCACTAACTTTACTGTCTGGTAACTATAGGTTTGTTTTCTATATCTCTGACTGTATTTCAGTTTTGTAAATAAGTTCATTTGTACCAGCTTTTTAGATTTTGCATATAAGCAATATCACAGAATATTTGTCATTTTCTGTCTGACTTATATCACTTGCTATGAGAATCGGTAGGTCCATTCATGTTGCTGCAAATGGCAGTATTTTGTTCATTTTTATGGCTGGAAAACATTCCATTAGTATATATGTACCACTTCTTCTTTACTCATTTGTCTATCAATAGACTTAGGTGGCTTCTCTGTCTTGGCTATTATAAACAGTGCTGCAGTGAAACCCGGTGTGCATGTATCTTTTGGAATAATGGGTTTTTCCAGATGTATGATTTGGAGTGGGATTGCTAGCTCATATGGTATTTCTATATATAGATTTTTAAAAACCCTCCATATTTTATCCATCATGCTTGTACCCATCAGGGCTTCGCTGCTGGCTCAGATAGTAAAGACTCTGCCTGCGATGTGGGAGACCTGGGTTTGACCCCTGGATTGGGAAGATCCTCTGGAGAATGGAATGGCAACCCATTCCAGTATTCTTGCTTGGAGAATTCCATAGGTAGAGGAGCCTGGTGGGCTATAGTCCATGTGGTCGCAGAGCTGTACATGACTAAGGGGCTAAAGACTAGAGATTTCTTCAAGAAAATTAGAGATAACAAGGGAATATTTCATGCAAAGATGGCCACAATAAAGGACAGAAATGGTATGGACCTAACAGAAGCAGAAGATATTAAGAAGAGGTGGCAAGAATACACAGAAGAACTGTACAAAAAAGATCTTCATGACCCAGATAATCACGATGGTGTGATCACTCACCTAGAGCCAGACATCCTGGAATATGAAGTCAAGTGGGCCTTAGAAAGCATCACTACGAACAAAGCTAGTGGATGTGATGGAATTCCAGTTGAGCTCTTTCAAATCCTGAAAGATGATGCTGTGAAAGTGCTGCACTCAATATGCCAGAAAATTTGGAAAACTCAGCAGTAGCCACAGGACTGGAAAAGATCAGTTTTCATTCTAATCCCAAAGAATGGCAATGCCAAAGAATGCTCAAACTACCACACAATTGCATTCATCTCATACACTAGTAAAGTAATGCTCAAAATTCTCCAAGCCAGGCTTCAGCAATATGTGAACCACGAACTTCCAGATGTTCAAGCTCGTTTTAGAAAAGGCAGAGGAAGCAGAGATCAAATTGCCAACATCCGCTGGATCATGGAAAAAGGAAGCGAGTTCCAGAAAAACATCTATTTCTGCTTTATTGACTATGCCAAAGCCTTTGACTGTGTGAATCACAATAAACTGCTGAAAATTCTGAAAGAGATGGGAATACAAGACCATTTGACCTGCCTCTTGAGAAACCTATATGCAGGTCAGGAAGCAACAGTTAGAACAGGACATGGAACAACAGACTGGTTCCAAGTAGGAAAAGGAGTACATCAAGGCTGTATATTGTCACCGTGCTTATTTAACTTATATACAGAGTACATCATGAGAGACGCTGGGCTGGAAGAAGCACAAGCTGGAATCAAGATTGCCGGGAGAAATATCAATAACCTCAGATATGCAGATGACACCACCCTTATGGCAGAAAGTGAAGAAGAACTAAAAAGCCTCTTGATGAAAGTGAAAGAGGAGGGTGAAAAGGTTGGCTTAAAGCTCAACATTCAGAAAACTAAGATCATGGCATCTGGTCCCATCACTTCATGGCAAATAGATGGGAAAACAGTGGCTGACTTTATTTTTTTGGGCTCCAAAATCACTGCAGATGGTGATTGCAGCCATGAAATTAAAAGATGCTTACTCCTTAGAAGGAAAGTTATGACCAACCTAGATGGCATATTCAAAAGCAGAGACATTACTTTGCCAACAAAGGTCCGTCTAGTCAAGGCTATGGTTGTTGAGCATGTTGTCATGTGCCATTGGCCTTTTGTATGTCTTCTTAGGAGAAATGTCTGTTCAGGTTTTTGGACCACTTTTGAATGGTGTTGTTTGCATCATTTACATATTGCAGATCTTAAACCCATAGCAGGCCTATGGTTTGCAAACATTTTCTGCCATGTCTTTTCACTCTTCAGAGAATCTCCTGTGAACCATGGAAGTTTTTCATTTTTCTGTGGACCAATGTATCTAATTTTCTTTTTTTCTATGCCTTTGATGTCATATTTAAGGAATCATAAGCAAAGCCAAGGTCATGGAGATGTGTGTCTGTTTTTGTCTGTAGTTCTTAGCTTGAGCGTTTGTTTCTGGGTTCCAAGTTGTTCCATGGTCTGTATATCTGTGCTAATGCAATAACACAATTTTGCAAGATTGTCTGTTCAGCATCTCTTGAAGTTTCATATGAATATTAGATTATTTTTTCTCAACTCAAAAAACAACAAAGTAAAACTCTGAATTGAGTAGGGATCAAACTGAATCTGTGCGTTGTTCTGGATAGTATTGTTATTTGAACACTGCTAAGTGTTCTAATCTTTAAACATGGGTTGTTTTCCATTTATTTTGGTCCTCTTTAATTTAGGCAATGTTTTAGAGTTTTCAGGGTAGAAGTCTTTCACTTCTGTGATTGAATTCTGAGATTTTAAAAATTATTTTAAAATTATTATTGGAGTGTAGTTGATTAATAACATTGTATCAGTTTCATGTGTACAGTGCTGAAGTGAGTGTATAAGGACTGATAAGTGAATCAGTTATACATATACATACATCCACTCTGTTTTAGATTCTTTTCCAATATAGGTTAATACCGAATATTGAGTAGAGGCCCTTGTGCTGACTGGTCCTTATTAGCAGCAGCAGCAGCAGCAGTGTATATATGTTGATTCCAATCTCCTAGTTTATTCCTCCCTGCCACCCTCTCAGTTCAGTTCAGTTCACTTAGTCGTGTCTGACTCTTTGCGACCCCGTGAACCACAGCACGCCAGGCCTCCCTGTCTATCACCAACTCCCGGAGTCCACCCAAACTCGTGTCCATTGAGTCAGTGATGCCATCTCACCATCTCATCCTCTGTCGTCCCCTTCTCCTCCTGCCTTCAATCTTTCCCAACATCAGGGTCTTTTCCAATGAGTCAGCTCTTCGCATCTGGTGGCCAAAATATTGGAGTTTCAGCTTCAACATCAGTCCTTCCAATGAATACCCAGGACTGATTTCCTTTAGGATGGACTGGTTGGATCTCCTTGCAGTCCAAGGGACTCTCAAGAGTCTTCTCCAACACCACAGTTCAAAAGCATCAATTCTTCGGCGCTCAGCTTTCTTTATAGTCCAACTCTAACATCCATACGTGACTATTGGAAAAACCATAGACTTGACTAGACGGACCTTTGTTGGCAAAGTAATGTCTCTGCTTTTGAATATGCCATCTAGGTTGGTCATAACTTTCCTTCTAAGGAGTAAGCGTCTTTTAATTTCATGGCTGCAATCACCATCTGCAGTGATTTTGGAGCCCCCAAAAATAAAGTCAGCCACTGTTTTCCCATCTATTTGCCATGAAGTGATGGGACCAGATGCCATGATCTTAGTTTTCTGAATGCTGAGCTTTAAGCCAACTTTTTCACCCTCCTCTTTCACTTTCATCAAGAGACTCTTTAGTTCTTCTTCACATTCTGCCATAAGGGTGGTGTCATCTTTTCCCTTTAGTAACCACTGCTTTGTTTTCTATATCTTAGTCTCTGTTTCTTTTGTGAAAAAGTACATTTGTATCATCATTTTAGATTCTGCATATAAGGGATACGAATGATATTTCTCTTTTGTATCTGACTTCATGTTCCTTTGTATGAGAATCTCTCAGTGCATCCATGTTGCTGAAAATAGCAGTATTCATTTACTTGTTTTTACTTTTAAACTTTTTATTTTATATTGGAGTATAGCCAGTTAACAATGTTTTGACAGTTTCAGGTGGACAGCAAAGGGACTCAGCCATACATATATATGTATCGATTCTTCCCCCCTGCCCAAATTCCCTCCCATCCAGGCTGCCACACAATATGGAACAGAGTTCCCCGTGCTATATAGTAAGACCTTTTTGGTTATTGATTTTAAATACAGCACTATGTACATTTCCATCCCAACCTCCTTGACAACCTCTTCTTCCTGTCCTTCCCCTCTGGCAACCATAAGTTCTTTCTCTAAGTTTGTAAGCCTGTTTCTGTTTTGTGAATAAATTCATTTGTATTCTTTCTTTTTTAGATTCTGCACACAGGAGATGTCATTCAAGATTTCTCCTCTGTGTCTGACTTACTACATTCAGTATGAAAATCTCCAAGTTCATCCATGTTGCTACAAATTGCATTATTTCATTCTATTTGATGGCTAAGTAATATTCCATTGTATAGATATACCGCTTTTTCTTTATCCATTTCTCTGTTGTTGGACATGTAGGTGGCTTCCATTATTTGGCTATTGTAAACAGTGCTAAGATGAACCCAAGGGGTGCATATAGTTCCATATATGGTTTTTTTTTTTTTTAATATTCCTCCATATTCTTCTCCATAATGGCTATGCCCATTTACATTCTCACCAATAGTTCAGGAGGATTCCCTTGTCTCTGCACTCTCTTCAGCACTGACTGTAGATTTTTTAAATGATGGCCATTCTGACCTGTGTGACATGATATCTCACGGTAGTTCTGATTTCCATTTCTCTAATAATGAGCGATGTTGAGCATGTTGTCACGTGCCATTGGCCATTTGTATGTTTTCTTGAGAGAAAGGTCTGTTCAGATTTTTGGACCACTTTGAATGGTGTTTTTGGCATCCTTTAGATATTCCAGATCTTAAACCCATTGCAGGCCTACGGTTTGCAAATATTTTCTGCCATTCTCTAGGTTGTCTCTTCACTCTCGTGAGAATATCCTATGATGCATGGATTTCTTCCATTTTCTTGAGGACCAGTGTATCTAGTTTTCATTGTTTTCAATGCCTTTGGTATCATATTTAAGGAATCATTAGCAAAGCCAAGAGCATGGAGATGTGTGTCTGTGTTTTCATCTATAGTTCTTAGCTTAGCCTGAGGGTTTTTTTCTGGGTTCCATGGTCTATTTGTCTATCTGAATGAAGTAGCACACTTTTGTAAGATTATTTCAGCATCTCTTTGAATTTCATATGAATATTAGATTTTTTCCCCCCAATTCAAAAAAGAACAACAAAGTAGGAAACTCTAGGATTACATTGAATCTCTGTATTTTTCTTGATACTGTTGTTATTTGAACACTGACTAGTGTTCTAATCTTCAAATATGGACTGTTTTCCATTTATTTAGGTCCTCTTTAAGCAATGATTTAGAGTTTTCAGGGTAGAAGCCTTTCACTTCCTTGACTGAATTCTGAAAAGCTGCACATTATTTGTAAACTGTTCATTTATTTATGGTTGCACTAGGTCTTTTGCTTCTGGGCAGGCTTCCTCTTGTTGCAGCAAGGGGGGCTACCCTTCATTGTGGTGAGCAGGCTTCTCTTTGAGGGGCTTCTCTTGCTGTAGGGCACAGGTTCTAGGCTCACGGGCTCCAGCAGTTGTACATGGGCTCAGTAATTGTGCAGCCCAGGATTAATTGCTCCACGGCCTGTGGAATCTTCCTGGACCAGGGGTCTAACCCGTGTCCCCTGCATTGGCAGGCAGATTCTTACCCACTGCACCACCAGAGAAGTGCCCTTGTATTATTTTTTAATTTTTCTAGAGGATAGTTGATTAATAATGTTCTATCGATTGGTATATAGCACCTGAAGAGAATCAGTGAATAAGCACTGATAAGTGAATCAGTTATGTGTTTAGTCACTTCAGTAATGTCTGACTCTTTGCACCCCTACGGACTATAGCCCCACCAGGCTCCTCTGTCCATGGGGTTCTCCAGGCAAGAATACTGGAGTGGGTTGCCATGCCCTTCTCCAGGGGATCTTCCTGACCCAGGGATGGAACCCGTGTCTCTTGTGTCTCCTGCATTGCAGGCAGATTCTTCACCCACTGAGCTATACATATACATAGATCTACTCTGTTTTGGATCTTTTCCCATATAGGTTAATACAGAATATTGAGTAGAGTTCTCTGGGCTGCAAGCTAAGTCCTTATTAGTTATCTGTTATATGTATAGTAGTATATATATGTTGATCCTAACCTCCTAATTTATTCCTCTACACCACCCTTTCACTTTCCCCTTTAGTAACTATATTTTCTCAAGAAGTTCATTTGAATCATCTTTTTAGATTCTTCACATAAGAGATATCAAATGATTCTCTTTTTATCTGACTTAACATTCCTTTGTATGAGAATCTCTAGTCCATCCATTATGGCAAATAGCATTTCAGTGATTTATTCATTTGTATTTACTTTTAAACTTTTTATTTTATATTGGAGAATAGTTGATTAACAATATTGTCATAGTTTCAGGTGGACAACAAAGGGACTCATTCATACATATACATGTATCCATCTCTCCCAAACTCCCCTCCCATCCAGGCTGCTACGTAACATTGAGCAGAGTTCCCTGTGCTATACAGGAGGACTTTGCTGGTTATCCATTTTAAATATAGTAGTGTGTACATGTTGATCCCAACCTCCCTGACTATCTTTTCTCCCTGTCCTTTGCCCCTGGAAACCATAAGTTCATTCTCTAAGTCTGTTTTCTGTGTTGTAAATAAGTTTACTTGTATCCTTTCTTTTTAGATTGCACATACAGGGGATGTCATGTGAGATTTCTCCTTCTCTGACTTCCTTCACTCAGTATGCAAAACTCTAGGTTCATCCATTTTGCTGCAAATTGCATTATTTCATTCTTTTCAATGGCCAAGCAGTATTTGACTGTATAGATATATCAGATTTTCTTTATCCAGTCCTCTGCTGATGGACATTTCAGTGGCTTCCCTGCCTTAGCTATTGTAAATTCTTCTGCAGTGAACCCTGGGGTGAATGTATCTTTTTGAATACTGGTTTTTACAGATGTATGCCTTGGAGTGGGTTTGTGGGATCATATGGTAGTTCTATATACAGTTTTTTTAAGGAATCTCCATATTCTTCTTCATCATGGTTGTGCACATTTATATTCTCACTAATACTGTAGGAGAGTTCCCTCTTCACACCCTTTCCAAGATTTATATAGTGTAGATTTTTTATGATAGTCATTCTGACCTGTATGATGTGATACCTCACTGTAGTTCTAATTTCCATTTCTCTAATAATGAGTGAAATTGAGCATATTTTCATGTGCCATTGGCCATCTGTTTAGGTTTTTGGCCCATTTTTTAATTCTGTTGTTGATATCTTTTACATATTCTGCATATTAAACCCACAGCAGGCCTATGGTATGCAAACATTTTCTGTTCTTCTCTAGTTTATTTTTTCACTCTCTTAAGAATGTTCTGTGATGACTGGAAATTTTTCTTTTTTTTCTGAAGGCTACTGTATCTATTTTTCATTGTTTTTGTGCCTCTGGTCTCATATTTAAGGAAACAAAACCAAATTCAGGTCATGGAGATGTGCAGCTGTTTTTTTTTTTTTCTACAGTTCTACAGCTTAGATCCAAAATTTAGGCCTTGATTCATCTTGCATTACCTTCTGTGCCTGGTATGAGGTCAGGTCCACCCTCAAGGTTTTGCACATGAGGTCAGGCTTCTGCAGTGCCATTTGTTGGGTCTGTTCTTGGCCCAGTGACCAGTCTTGGCACTTCTATCAGAAATCAAGTGAAAATAGAAGTGAGGGTTTATTTCTGGGTTCTCAAGTCTATTCCTGTATTTGGTAGTTCTACATACAGTTTTTTAAGAACCTCCGTATGCTTCTCCACCGTGGTTGTACCCATTTATATTCCCACCAATAGTATAGGAGGGTTCCCTTTTCTCCACATCCTCATTAGCGCTGATTCTTTGTAGTTTTTTTTTTTTTTTTTTTGATGAAGCCCATTCTAACCTAACCTATGTAACTTGACATCTCATTGTAGTTCTGATTTCGATTTTCCTGATCATTAATAATGTTGAACATCTTTTCATGTGCTGTTGGCCATGTGTATGTCTTCTTAGAAATGTCTGCTCAGGTTTGTGTACCATTAAAAAAATTTTTTTTAATTTATTTTTTGCTGTGCTAGGTCTTTGCTGATGAGGTGGCTTTTCTCTTGTGGTGACCGTCAGGGGCTGGCTACTCTCTAGGTGTGGCACGTGGTCTTCTCACTGCAGTGGCTTCTCTTGTTGCCGAGTGCAGGCTCTAGGGCAAGTGGGCTTCAGTAGCTGTGACATCTGGGTCCAAGTAGTTGCACTTCCCCGACTTGAGAGCACAGGCTCATCAGTTGTGGCCCTCGGGCTTAGTTGACCTGCAGCATGTGGGATCTTCCTAGATCAGGAATTGAACGTGTGTCTTTTGCACCAACAAGCAGATTCTTTACCACTGGGAAGCCTTGGACCAGCTTTGGCTAGTGGGTTCTTTACCACCGGCACCACTTGAGAAGCCCCTTGGACCATTTTTGAATTGTTTCATTGGCATCCTTTACATATTCTGGACTTTAAACCCAAAGCAGGCCTATGGTTTGCAAATGTTTTCTGCCATTCTCTAACTTGTCTTTTCACTTCTGTGAGAATATCCTGTGATGTATGAAAGTTTTTCATTTTTTTTGAGGTCCAGTGCCTCTAACTTTCATTGTTTTCTATGCCTTTTGCATCATACTTTAGAAACCATAACTAAAATCAAGGTCATGGAAATGTGCATCTGTATTTCTGTCTGTAATTCTTTGCTTAGCTTGAGGGTTTGTTTCTAGGTTCCAAGTCTGTCCCATGGTCTGTATGTCTATGCTAATGCAGTAATACACTTATGTAAGATTATTTCCACCATTCAGCATCTCTTGGAAATTCATTTGAATATTAGAATTTTTCCCAATTCAAAAAACATCAAGAAAAAAGGAGAATCTGAGATTGAATAGAGATTGAATTGAATCTGTATATTGTTCTAGATAGTATTGTTATTTGAACAATATTAAGTGTTTTAATCTTTAAACATGGATTGTTTTCCATGTATTTAGGTCCTCTTTAAGCATTTTTTAAGAGTTTTCACGGTAGAAGTATTTGTTTCACCTCTTTCATTAAATCTGAAATATTTCACATTATTTCCTACTTTTTACTAGAGTATAGCTGGTGTTCAATGTTGTATCACTTTCTGGCATTCATTAAAGTACATCTGTTATACATATATCCACTCTAAGATCTTTTTCACATGGGGTTAAAGCAGAATACTGAATAGGAGTTCCCTTGCGCCGTATAGTAGGGCCTTATTATCTATTATACATAGAGTAGTGTGTGCATGTTGATTCCAGGCTCCTAATTTATCTGCCCCAGATACCTCTCACTTCCCCTCTGGTGATTATAGGTTTGTTTTCTATATCTGTGATTCTGTTTCTTGTTTGTGAATAAGTTCATTTGTACCAGTGTTTTGTATTTTGCATATAAGTGATATTTGTCATTTCCTGTCTGACTTATACCACTAGCTATAATCTCTAGGTCCACCCATGTTGTGCAAATGGCAGGATTATGTTCATTCCTGTGGCTGGGTCATATTCCATTGTTTTGTGTACCACTTCTCTAACCATTTGTCTGTAGATATTTAGGTGGCTTCCCTGTCTTGGCTGTTGTAAACAGTGCTGCAAGTATCTTTTCAAATAATGGTTTTTTCTGAATATATGCTCTGGAATGGGATTGCTGACTCATATGGTAGTTCTGTATATAGCTTTTCTAGAGGAACCTCCATATCTTCTCCATCATGGTTGTACCCATTTACATTCCCACCACTAGTATAGGAGGGTTCCCTTTTCTCCACACCCTTTTCAGCATTTGTGATTTGTATGTTTTTTGACAATGGCCATTCTGAACTGTATGATGTGATATCTCATTGTAGTTCCAATTTCCATTGCTCTAATCATTAGTGATTCTGAGCCTATTTTCACGTAGTGTTGGCCATTTGCTTATCTTCATAGGAGAAATGTCTGTTCAGATTTTTGGACCACTTTTGAATTGTGTTGTTGGTACCCTTTGTGTGATGATATTGTTTACTCGCTAAGTCGTGTCTGACTCTTTGACCCCCCTACACTGCAGCACACAGGTTTCCCTGTCCTTTACTATCTTCTGGATAGTGACACCCAGATAGTAGCACCCTTTACATATTCAGATTATTAAACTTGTAGCCAGACTATGGTCTGCAAACATTTTCTGCCATTCTCCAGGTTGTCCTTTTACTTCATGAGAATGTCCTGTGATGCATGGAAGTTTTTAATTTCTTTGAGGACCAGTGTATCTAAATTTCATTGTATCTTATGCCTTTAGTGTCATTTTTAGGAACAAAAACCAAGATCATGGAAATGTGTGTCTATGTCTCGTCTGTAGCTCTCAGCTTACCTCGAGGGTTTATTTCTGGGTTCCAGGTCTGTTCCATGGTCTGTGTGTCTATGCTAATACAGTAGCACACTTTTGCAAAATTATTCAGCCAGTCAGTGTCTGCTGGAATTTCATAAAATATTAGAATTTTTCCCATTTCAAAAAACAACAGAAAAAAAAGAAACCTGAGGCTGAATATGGATCGAATTGAACCTGTATATTGTTCTGGATCAGTTCAGATCAGTTCAGTTCATTTCACTTCAGTCACTCAGTCGTGTCCGACTCTTTGTGACCCCATGTATCACAGCACTCCAGGCCTCCCTGTCCATCACCAACTCCCGGAGTTCACTCAGACTCGCGTCCATCGAGTCAGTAATGCCATCCAGCCATCTCATCCTCAGTCGTCCCCTTCTCCTGCCCCCAATCCCTCTCAGCATCAAAGTCTTTTCCAGCTCTTCGCATGAGGTGGCCAAAGTACAGGAGCTTCAGCTTTACCATCATTCCCTCCAAGGAAATCCCAGGGTTGATTTCCTTCAGAATGGACTGGCTGGATCTCCTTGCAGTCGAAGGGACTCTCAAGAGTCTTCTCCAACACCACAGGTCAAAAGCATCAATTTTTCAGCACTCAGCCTTCTTCATAGTCCAACTCTCACATCCATACATGACCACAGGAAAAACCATAGCCTTGACTAGACAGACCTTAGTCGGCAAAGTAATATCTCTGCTTTTCAATATGCCATCTAGGTTGGTCATAACTTTTCTTCCAAGGAGTAAGTGTCTTTTAATTTCATGGCTGCAAGCACCATCTGCAGTGATTTTGGAGCCCCCAAAAATAAAGTCTGACACTGTTTCCACTGTTTCTCCATCTATTTCCCATGAAGTGATGGGACCGGATGCCATCATCTTCGTTTTCTGAATGTTGAGCTTTAAGCCAACTTTTTCACTCTCCTCTTTCACCTTCATCAAGAGGCTTTTTAGTTCCTCTTCACTTTCTGCCATAAGCATGGTGTCGTCTGCATATCTGAGGTTATTGATATTTCTCCCAGCAATCTTGATTCCAGCTTGTGCTTCTTCCAGCCCAGCGTCTCTCATGATGTACTCTGCATATAAGATAAATAAGCAGGGTGACAATATACAGCCTTGACGTACTCCTTTTCCTATTTGGAACTGGTCTGTTGTTCCATGTCCAGTTCTAACTGTTTCTTCCTGGCCTGCATACAGATTTCTCAAGAGGCAGGTCAGGTGATCTGGTATTCCCATCTCTTTCAGAATTTTCCACAGTTTATTGTGATCCATACAGTCAAAGGCTTTGGCATAGTCAATAAAGCAGAAATAGATGTTTNGCCTCCCCAGACAGCCATTTTGCTTTTTTGCATTTCTTTTCCATGGGGATGGTCTTGATCCCCGTCTCCTGTACAATGTCACGAACTCATTCCGTAGTTCATCAGGCACTCTATCTATCAGATCTAGGCCCTTAAATCTATTTCTCACTTCCACTGTATAATCATAAGGGATTTGATTTAGGGCATACCTGAATGGTCTAGCGGTTTTCCCTGCTTTCTTCAATTTAAGTCTGAATTTGGTAATAAGGAGTTCATGATCTGAGCCACAGTCAGCTCCTGGTCTTTTTTTGTTGACTGTATAGAGCTTCTCCATCTTTTGCTGCAGAGAATATAATCAATCTGATTTCGGTGTTGACCATCTGGTGATGTCCATGTGTAGAGTCTTCTCTTGTGTTGTTGGAAGAGGGTGTTTGCTATGACCAGTGCATTTTCTTGGCAAAACTCTATTAGTCTTTGCCCTGCTTCATTCCGCTTTCCAAGGCCAAATGTGCCTGTTACTCCAGGTGTTTCTTGACTTCCTACTTTTGCATTCCAGTCCCCTATAATGAAAAGGACATCTTTTGGGGGTGTTTTTTAAGCAATGTTTCAGAGTTTTGAGGGTAGAAACCTTTCACCTCCTTGACTGAATTTTGAAATATTTTATATTAATTTTTTTTAGAGTATAGTTGGTGTTCACTGTTGTATCATCTTCAGGCAACAAAGTGAATCAGTTAGACATATACATGCATTTACTCTGTTTTAGATTCTTTTCTCATGGGAGTTAATTCAGAATACTGAATGGAGTTCCCTATGCTATACAGTAGGCTCTTATTAATTATCTATATACAGAGAGTAGTAGGTTTATGTTGATTCCTGTCTCCTAGTTTATCCCTGCCAGCCTCCCCTCACTTTCTACTCTGGTAACTATAGGTTTGTTTGTATATCTATGACTCTAATTCTTTTTGTAAATAAGTTCATTTGTACCAAGTTTTTAGGTTTTGCCTGTAAACATTATCATATGATATTTGCCATTTTTTTGTCTGACTTATATCACTGGCTATGAGAATCTCTAGGTCCAACCATGTTGTTACAATGGTAATATTTCACTCATTCTTATGGCTGAGTAATACTCCATTGTATGCATGTACCACTTTTTCTTCTTTTTAAAAATTTTTTAATGTTTAAATTATGAAAGTATGATAATAAATTCACAAGAGACTTGGAAAATACAGAACAAGGTTCTATATAAAGCCACCATATAGTATATAGTTTTTTACCTAGATAAATTAAGATTTTTAGTTGGAGTTTCAATATCATACTCTCATATCCTTTCATTTTAGATTCTGTATCCAGGGGATGCCATACAATATTTCTCCCTCTCTGTTTGACTTCCTTCAGTCGATATGAAAATCTCTAGGCCCATCTGTGTTGCTGCAAATTGCCTGATTTCATTCTTTTTAGTGGCTAAGATTCTGTTATAGTGATGCATGGAAGTTTTTCTTTCTTTTGAAGGCCAGTGTGTCTATTTTTCATTGATTTCCGTGCCTCTGGTCTGATAGTTAAGGCACCATCTCTGAATCCAAGGTCATTGAGATGTGCAGCTGTTTTTCCTTCTGCAGTTCTACAGCTTAGCTCCAAAATTTAGGCCTTGATTGATCCTGCATTACCTTCTGTTTATTGTATGAGGTCAAGTCCACCCTCAAGGTTCAGCACATGAGGTCCAGGTTCTGCACTGCCATTGGTTGGATCTGCTCTTTGCCCAGTGCCTAGGCTTAGCACTTCTATCAGCAAGCAAGCGAAAATAGCAGAGAGGGTTTATTTTTGGGTTCTCATTCCCAGTTCTCATTCCATGGTCTGTATGTCTACACTAATGCAGTAACACACATTTTGCAAGACAGTTTTGGCTATTTGTCATCCCTTGAATTTCCATATGAATATTAGGATGTTTTTCCCAATTCTAAAAAGAAACTCTGAGACCAAATAGGAATGAAATGAAGCTCCATCTTGATCTGAATAGTGTTGTTATTTGAACATTATTCAGCATTCTAATATTTATACGTGGGTTGTTTTCTAATTATTTAGGTCCTCTTTAAGCAATGTTTTAAAGTTTTCAGTGTAGAAGCCTTTCAACCCCTTGATTGGATTCTGAAATATTTTATATTATTTTTACATTCTTATAGGAGTGTAGTTAGTGTTCAATGTTGTATCAGTTTCAGGCATACAGCAAAAGCAATCAGTTGGACATATACTGATATCCACTCTGTTTTAGATTCTCATCATATAGGGGTTAATGCAGAATACTGAATAGAGCTTCCTGTACTATACAGTAGGTCCTTACCAGTTATCTAATATATAGAGAGTACTGTTTATATGTCGATCCCCTTCTCCTAAATTATCCCTCCTAGCCACCCCTCACTTTGCACTCTGGCAACTATAGGTTTGATTTTATGTTTTTATATCTATGACTCTAATTCTTTTTGTAAATAAGTTCATTTGTATAAACTTCTTAGATTTTGCCTATAAGCAATATCATATGATATTTGTCATGTTTTGTCTGACTTACATAACTGGCTATGAGAATCTACGTCCAATCACGTTGCTGCAATGGTAGCGTCTCACTCATTTTTATGGCTGAAAAATTTATTGTTTAAATTATGAAAGTATAACACATTTACAAAACAGAAAATTCAGAACAAAATTATATATAGTTTCACTATATATTATAATTTTTTTACTTAGATAAGTTTTTTAGTTAGAGTTTCAATATCATATTCTCCAAAATTAATAGAATGTGTATATACAGAGAAGTTGAAAGATATAGAAGACCTGGGAGCAATTATGAACCATTTCAATATGATTAAGATTTATACAATTTTCACACAACAGTAGGAGACAAACTCTATTCAAGTTCCCATCGACTGTAAACTAGGAGACACTGGAACATATCCAGGACATAAAACAAGGTGCAAAGATTACATGGTCTGAAAGTACTGAAATCATACAGAGTCTATTGTCTTATCACTGTAGAATTACATTAGAGATCAGTATCAAAAGATATTTGAAAATAACCCACACATATTTTCAAGTGCAAAACATGACATTTACCAAGAAAGATCTTTGACTTAGCCATTGAAAGCCTTAACAAAGATAGATGGAAAAACACACCGAGGGTGATTGCAGGGAAGAAAGCATTTAAGTGAGAAATTAAAATCAAAATAAGAAATTAATATTAAGATACTTTAAACAAAATCCCATGTGTTTAGAAATTAAATGTCCATGTTTAAGTGATGGGTATATCTAAGAGGTCATAACAAGGAAAATTAGAAAATATTTGTAATAGAGTAAAAATGAAAAGAGAATTTGTCAGAGTTTGTTGCATGCAACTGAAGCTGCTCAGTGCAGTTAAATACAATGTGGAGTCTTGAGTGAGGTATGAAAACAAATAATGGACACTGGCATAAAATTGTCTGAAATTTGAACAAAATCGGTACTTTTTAGTTAATAATCCTGTATCACTGTTTCAAGCCTCATTCAAATTTATTTTGAGTTACTAATAAATTTTCTAAATTTTTAGCAGTAATACTAGATACCAAAATGCATGGAACTATATCAAAGTTTTGAGTGCATATAAATTAGAAATCTAACATTCTAGTCACACTACATCAAACAAGTAGAATCAAAATGTCATAAATTTTTATAATTAGGCAAAAATTCATAAATTTTCTAAATATAACTATTATACATACTATACATATATATGAAAATGCTTTTCTCCTACACTTAATAAAGGCTCAGGAAAGAACACACAACAACAAAAATAGACAAATTGGAAAACAAACTAAATGAAATGGGGGCCCTGAATGTGAAATAGAAAAAGTGAAATGAACTAGTTAAAAGTGAAAGATCATCACATAGTCCAGTTGTTTTTAAACGTGGCTGCTCATTAGAAACATATCTGAAGCTTCAGGAAAAAATAGTATTACCTGGGCATTTGTATTTTCCAAAATATTCCAAGATAATTCTGTAATGCATCTGAATTTTAAAAAGTGACTACAAGTTTTTCTATAAGTGAGTACAGCTTCTTCTTTACCCATTTGTCTGTTGAAAGATAATTAGGTTGCTTCAATGTCTTGGCTATTGTAAAGAGTGAAGTAGTGAAGCTTGGGATGCATGTGTCTTTTCAAATAATGATTTTCTCTGGATACGTGCCCTGGAATGGGATTGCTGTACCATATGGTAGTTTTATATATGGCTTTTTTTTTTTTTTGAGGAATCTTCATATTCTTCTCCATCATGGTTGTCCATATTTACATTCCCACCAATAATGTAGGAGTTCCCTTTTCTCCACACCCTCTCCAGCATGTATTGTCTTGAGATTTTTAGATGATGACCATTCTTACTGTGTGACATCGCATCTCATTATTGTTCTAGTTTACATTTCTCTGATCATTAGTGATGCTGAGCATCTCTCATTGTGCCTTTGGCCACTTTTACGTCTTTTTAGGAGAAATGTCTGTTCCGACTTTTGGAACACATGTGAATAGCTTTGTTGGCATCCTTTACATATTCTGGATTTTAAACCCACAGCAAGCCTATGGTTTGCAAAGAGTTTCTGCCTCTCTCTAGGTTGTCCTTTCACTCTCCTGATAATGTATGTCATGCACGGAAGTTTTTACTTCTTTTGAGGACCAGTGTATCTAGTTTTCATTGTTTTCTATGCCTTTGGAGTCATGTTTTAGGACCCATAACCCAAGCCAATGTCATGGAGATGTGTGTCTATGTTTTAATCTGTGATTTTCAGCTTAATTTTAGGGTTTGTTTCTGGGTTCCAAGTCTATTCTATGGTTTGTATGTCTATGGGAATGCAGTAACACACTTTTGCAAGGGAATTTTGGCTCTTCGGTGTCCCTTGGAATTTCATATGAATATTAGAATTTATTCCCAATTTGAGAAACAACAGGAAAAAAAAGAAACTCTGAGCTAAATAGGGATCAAATTAAATCTGTATTTGTTCTGGTGAGTATTGCTATTTTGGACACTTTTAAGTGTTCTAATCTTCAGACATGGACTGCATTCTGTTTATTTAGGTCCTCTTTAATTTAAGCAGTGTTTTAAAGTTTTCAGGGTAGAAGTCTGCCTCCTTGTTTGGCATCTGAAATACTTTTTATTATTTTTAAACTTTTATTGGAGTATAGTTGATTTACAATGTTGTATCAGTTTCAGGTGTACAGCACCTGAAGTGAATAAGTGAATAAGCATTGATAAGTAAACCAGTTATACATATATCCACTTTGTTTAAATTCTTTTCTCCTGTAGGTTAGTACAGAAAATTGAGCAGAGTTCCCTGTGCTATATGGTAGGACCTTACTAATACATATATAGTAGTCCATATATATTGGAGAAGGCAATGGCAACCCACTCCAGTGTTCTTGCCTGGAGAATCCCAGGGACGGGGGAGCCTGGTAGGCTGCCGTCTATGGGGTCGCACAGAGTCAGACACGACTGAAGCGACTTAACAGCCTAGCAGCAGTCCATATATGTTGATCCCAATCTTCTAATTTATTCTTCCTTGCCACTCTCTCACTTTCCCCTTTATAGCCATAGGTTTGTTTTCTATCTAAATGCCTCTCTCTTTTGTAAATAAGTTCATTTGTATCATCTTTTTAGATTCTGCATGTAAGAGATATCAAATGATATTTCTCTTTTCTATCTGACTTAATGTTCCTTTTATAAGAAATTCTAGGTCCATCCATGTTGTTGCAAATGGTAGTATCTAATTTATTTATTTTTTGTTTTTAGTTTTAAACTTTTTATATTATACTGGAGTATAGCTGATTAACAATGTAGTGATAGTTTCAGGTGGACAGCAAAGGGACTTAGCTATATATAATATACATGTATCCATCCTCTCCCAAACTCCCTTCCTTTCCAGCCTGCCACATAACACTGAGAAGAATTCCCTATACTATACAGTAGGACTTTTGCTGGTTATCCATTTTAAATATAGCAGTGTGTACATGTCGATCCCAAACTCCCTAACTATCCCTTTTCCCTGTCCTTCTTCCCTCAGCAGCCATAAGTTCGTTCCATAAGTCTGTGAGTCTGCTTCTGTGTTGTAAATAAAGTCGCCTGTATCCTTTCTTTTTAAGATTCTGCATACCAGGGATGTCATACAATATTTTTCCTTCTCAGTGGGACTTCCGTCACTCAGTATGAAAACCTCCAGGTCCATCCATGTTGCTGCAAATGGCATTATTACATTCTCTTTAATGGCTGAGAAATATTCCATTGCATAGATGTACCACCTTCTCTTTATCCATTCCTCTGTCAGTGGACATTTAGATGGCTTTCATGTTGGCTATTGTAAACAATGCTGCAGTGAACCCTTCAATGACAGTATTTTTTTCAAATACTGACTTTTCCCCCCAGATGTATGCCTAGTAGAAGGATTGCTGAATTATATGGTAATTCTATATAGAGGTTCTATATAGGTTCCTTTTTAAGGTTCTCTATGTAGTTTCCTTTTTAAGGAACCTCCACACTGTTCTCCATAAATGGCGTACCCATTTGCACTCCCTCCAGCAGTGTAGGGGGGCTCCACTTTCTCTGCATCCTCTCTAGCAGTTACTGTTTGCAGATTTTTTGATGACGGCCATTCTGACCCTTGTGTGGTAGTATCTCACTGTAGTTTTAATTTCCATTTCTCTAGTAATTACTGGTGTTTGGCATTTTTTCATGTTGGTTTGACCATTTGTATGTCTCCTTTGAGAAATGTCTGTTTGGGTTTTTGGTCCATTTTCGAATTATATTGTTGTTAGTGTCTTTTACATATTCTGCAGAGTAAATCCATGGAGGTTTATGGTTTGCGGACATTTTTGGTGCTTCTCTCGGTTGTCTTTTCACCCTCATGAGAATGTCCTGACATGCATGGAAAGTTTTCATCTTTTCCTTGAAGGCCACTGTGTCTATATTTTGTTGTTGTTGTTGTATGCTGTGCCTCTGGTCTGACATTTAAGGCACCATCACCAAATCCAAGGTCATGGAGATGTGCAGCTGTTTTTTCCTTCTACCGTTCTATAGCTTAGCTGCAAATATTAGGTCTTGATTCATCTGGCATTACCTTCTCTGAATGGTATGAGGTCAGGTCTGCCCTCAAGATTCTGCATGTGAGGTCAGGGTTCTGCGGTGCCATTTGTTGGGTCTGTTCTTTGTCCAGTGACCATTCTTAGCACTTATATCAGAAATCAAGTGAAAATAGAAGTGAGGGTTTGTCTCCAGGTTCTCAAGTCTATTCAGTGGTCTATATACCTATTCTAATGCAGTAACACACATCTGGAATAGTATTCTGGTACTTCAGCGTGTCTTGGAATTCCATATGAATATTAGGATGTTTTTGTCAATTTGTCAAAAAGAGTAAAGAAACTCTGAGATTGAATATGAATGAAATGAATCTGTATATTGGGCTAACTAGTATTGTTACTTGAACAATACTAAGCATTCTAATACTTAAACATGGGTTGTTTTCCAATTACTTAGGTCTACTTTAAGCAATGTTTTAGAGTTTTCAGGGAAGACATTCACATCCTTGATGAACTGAAACATTTTATGTTATGTTTAAGTTTTTATTGGAGTATAGCTGTCGTTCAGTGTTGTATCAGCTTCAGACATACAGCTAGGTGAATCAATTAGATGTACATCTCTATCTACTCTGATTTAGATTCTTTTCACAAAGGGGTCAAAGCAGAATCCTGAAGAGAGTTCCCTGCGCTGTGTAATAGGTCCTTATTAGTTACCTATTACATACAGAGTAGGGTGTATATGTTCCCCCATCTCCTGATTTATCCTTCCAAGTACCACACACTTTCCACTCTGGTAACTATACATTTGTTTTCTATACCTCTGACTCTAATTCTTTTTGTAAATAAGTTCATCTGTACCAACTTTTTAGATTTTGCATATAAGCAAATCATATGATATATGTCATTTTTTGTCTGACTTAGATCACTGGCGATGCGAATCTCTAGTGCCATCCATATAGCTGCAAATGGTAGTTTTTTGCTCATTTTTCTGGCTGAGTATTACCCTATTGTATGTATGTACCAGTGTTTACTTTTTTTGTTTGTTTTTTATTTTTAAATTATGAAAGTATGATAGCACATTTATAAAAGACTTGGAAAATACAGAACAAGTTTATATACAGTTCAACTACTTATTACAATTATCTTTTAAGTAAATTAATATTTTTATTTGGAGTCTCAAGTCAATCTCCCCAAAATTAATACAATGAATATACAGAAAAGTAGAAGGATAGAGTAGATCTGAAAAATGCTATACACCAATTCAACATAATTAAGGTTTATACAATTTTCAAACAACAGTATAATAAAAATTCTATTCAAGTTCCCATAGACAGTAAACTACAAGACACTGGATCATATCCAGGGACACAGCACAAGGTGTAAATATTTCATGGTCTGAAAGGTGCTGAACTCATAGAGAGCATGTTCTCTTATCACTGTAGAATTATGCTGGAAATGAATATCAAAAGATATTTGAAAGCAACCCACATATTTTCATATAAAACATGACATTTATCAGAGAGATCTTTGATTTAGCCATCCAAAGCCTCAATAAAGTTAGAGTGAGAAAAACAGAGGGTGATGACAGAGAATAAATCATTAAAATGAGAAATCAGTATCAAAATGTGAATTAATATTAAAGATACTTTAAACAAAATCCGATTGTATTTAGAAATTAAATGTCCAATCTTGAATAATGGCTGTATCTAAGAAGCCAAAACAAGGAAAATTAGAAAATATTTGTAATAAAATCAAAATGAAAAGGGAATTTATCAGAATTTGTTGCATCCAGCTGAAGGTGCAGCTAAATACAATGTGGAATCTTGATAAGGATTAAAACATATAATGGACACTGGCATAAAACTTTGTAATATTTTAACAAAATCTGTACTTTAGTTAATTATACTGTATCACTTATTTCCATTTTTTTAACATCATATATCTTTATATTCTTAGAATTGGATTAGAAGTTTCAAGTCTCATTCAAATTTTTTTAAATCACTAAGATAAATTTTTAGCACTAATACTAGATGCCAAAATACATGGAATTATATAAAGGTTCTGAGTGAATATAAAGTCTAGCATTCTAGCCATGCTGAGTCAAACAAGTATAATCAAAATGTCAAAAAAATTTTTAGCTAGGCAAAAATTCATGAATTAAAAAATATATATATCCATTTTATTATACATACTGTATATGTATTTGTATACAAAAGCTTTACTACTACACTTGATAAATGCTTGAGAAAGAGCAACACAAAAAGAGACAGAGAAATTGGAAAACATAAAGTAAATGAAATGGGAGCGCTGAACATGAAATAGAAAAAGCGAAACAAACTAGATAAAGGTGAATGACCAGCATACGGTCCAGAAGCCTTTCAACATGGCTGCCATTAGGAACACTGCCTTGGAGAAAACCAGCTTTACCTGAGCACTCGCGCTTTTCAAAATATTCCAAGATAATTCTGTTCTGTGTCTTGCTTTTAAAAAGTGAACACAAGTTTTCCTGTTGAGTATCGCTTCTTCTTCACTTGTCTGTCGACAGAAACCTAGGTGACCTCCACGTTTTGGCTATTGTGAAGAGTGTTGCAGTGAGCCGTGGGGTGCATGTATCTTTTCAAATAATGGTTTTCTCTGAATATACGCACGTGAGTGGGATTACTGGATCAGATGGTAGTTCTGTATACAGTTTTTTAAGGAACCTCAATATTCTTCTCTATCATGGTTGTACCCATGTACATTCCCACCAGTAGTGTAGGAGAGATCCCTTTTCTCTGCACATTATCCTGCATTTATTGTTTGTAGATTTTTTGATGATGATCATTCTGACTTGTGATGTGATAATTCATTGAGGTTCTAAGTTCTATTTCTCTGATAATGAGTAATGCTGACCATCTTTTCATGTGCTATTGGCCATTTGTATGTCTTCTTAGGAGAAATGTCTGTTCGGGTTTTTGGACCACCTTTGAATTGTGTTGTTGGTATCCTTTATATATTCTGAATCTTAAACCAATAGCAGGCCTATGGTTTGTAAACATTTCTGCCATTCTCTCAGTGGTCCTCTAACTCTTATGTGAACATCCTTTGACACGTGAAGTTTTTAATTTTCTGAGGAGCAATGTATCTAATTTTCATTGTTTTCTATGCCTTTGGTGTCATACTTTTGGACCCACAACCCAAGCAAAAAAGAGAATTCAGCACCACCAAACCAGTTCAATTCAGTTCAGTCCCTCAGTCGCATTTGACTCTTTACGACTCCATGGACTGCAGCATGCCAGGCTTCCCTGTCCGTCACCAACTCCCTGAGCTTACTCAAACTCATGTCCATCGAGTTGGTGATGTCATCCAACCATCTCATCCTCTGTGGTTCCCTTTTCTCCCCCCTTCAATGTTCCACAGCATCAGTGTCTTTTCCAATGAGTCAGTTCTTTGCATCAGGTGGCCAAAGCACTGGAGTTTCAGCTTCAACATCAGTCCTTCCAATGAACACCCAGGACTGACCTCCTTTAGGATGGACTGGTTGGATCTCCTTGCAGCCCAAGGGACTCTCAAGAGTCTTCTCCAACACCACAGTTCAAAAGCCTCAATTCTTCAGTGCTCAGCTTTCTTTATGGTCTAACTCTCACATCCATACATGACTACTGGAAAAACTATAGCTTTGACTAAATGGACCTTTGTGGAAAAATTAATGTCTCTTTTTTAATATGCTGTCTATGTTGGTCATAGCTTTTCTTCAAGGAGCAAGTGTGTTTCAACTTCATGGCTGCAGTCACCATCTGCAGTGATTCTGGAGTCCAAGGAATAAAAGTCTGTCACTGTTTCCATTGTTTTCCCATTTGCCATGAAGTGATGGGACCGGATATCATGATCTTAGTTTTTTGAATGTTGAGTTTTAAGCTTTTTCACTCTCTTTTACTTTCATCAAGAGGCTCTTTAGTTCCTCTTTGCTTTCCGCCAAAATGGTAGTGTCATCTACATATCTGAGGTTATTGATACTTCCCCTGCAATCTTGATTCCAGCTTGTGCTTCATACAGTCCAGCATTTTGCATGATGTACTCTGCATTATTTTTTTCATTTCTTTTTCATGGGGATGGTCTTGATTCCTGTCTCCTATACAGTGTCATGAACCTCCGTCCATAGTTCATCAGGCACTCTATCAGAGCTAGTCCCTTACATCTATTTCTCACTTTCATTCCAATCCCAAAGAAAGGCATTGCAAAAGAATGCTCAAACTACTGCACAATTGTACTCATCTCACACGCTAGTAAAGTAATACTTAAAATTCTCCAAGCCAGGCTTCAGCAATATGTGAACCGTGAACTTCCAGATATTCAAGCTGGTTTTAGAAAAGGCAGAGGAACCAGAGATCAAATTGCCAACATCCGCTGGATCATAGAAAAAGCAAGAGAGTTCCAGAAAAACATATGTTTCTGCTTTATTGATTATGCCAAAGCCTTTGACTGTGTAGATAACAATAAACTGTGGAAAATTCTGAAAGAGATGGGAATACCAGACCACCTGACCTGCCACTTGAGAAATCTGTATGCAGGTCAGGAAGCAACAGTTAGAACTGGACATGGAACTAGACTGGTTCCAAACAGGAAAAGGAGTATGTCAAGGCTGTATATTGTCACCCTGCTTATTTAACTTCTATGCAGGGTACATCATGAGAAACGGTGGGCTGGAAGAAGCACAAGCTGGAATCAAGATTGCCGGGAGAAATATTAATAACCTCAGATATGCAGATGACACCACCCTTATGGCAGAAAGTGAAGAGGAACTAAAGAGCCTCTTGATGAAAGTAAAAGAGGAGAGTGAAAATCTAGCTTAAAACTAAACATTCAGAAAACTAAGATCATGGCATCTAGTCCCATCACTTCATGGCAAATAGATGGGGAAACAGTGCAAACAATGGCTGACTTTATTTTTCTGGGCTCCAAAATCACTGCAGATGGTGATTGCAGCCATGAAATTGAAAGACGCTTACTCCTTGGAAGGAAAGTTATGACCAACCTAGATAGCATATTTGAAAGCAGAGACATTACTTTGCCAACAAAGGTCCGTCTAGTCAAGGCAATGGTTTTTCCAGTAGTCGCACATGGATGTGAGAGTTGGATTATAAAGAAAGCTGAGCACCGAAGAATTGATGCTTCTGAACTGTGGTGTTGGAGAAGACTCTTGAGAGTCCCTTGGGCTGCAAGGAGATCCAACCAGTCCCTCCTAAAGGAGATCAGTCCTGGGTGTTCATTGGAAGGACTGATGTTGAAGCTGAAACTCCAATATTTTGGCCACCTGATGCTAAGAGCTGACTCATTGGAAAAGACCCTGATGCTGGGAAAGATTGAGGGCAGGAGGAGGAGGGCATGACAGAGGATGAGATGGTTGGATGCCATCACCGACTCAATGGACATGGGTTTGGGTGGACTCTGGGAATTGGTGATGGACAGGGAGGCCTGGCGTGCTGCAGTTCATGGCATCACAAAGACTTGGACATGACTGAGCAACTGAACTCAACTCTGAATATAAGTTCGGTGACAATATACAGCCTTGACATACTCCCTTCCCAATTTGGAATGTCTGTTCCAGCAACAGTTCTAACTGTTGCTTCTTGACTTTCATACAGATTTCTCAGGAGGCAGGTAAGGTAGTCTGGTATTCCCATCTCTTTAAGAATTTTCCACAGCTAGTTGTTCTTCAAGCACTCTATCAGATCTAATCCCTTAAATCTATTTGTCACCTCTACTGGATAATCATAAGGGATTTGATTTAGGTCATACTTGAATGGTGTAGTGGTTTTCCCTAGTTTCTTTAAGTCTGAATTTTGCAATAAGGAGTTCATGATCTGAGCCACAGTCAGCTTCCGGTCTTGTTTTTGCTTATTGTACAGAGCTTCTCCATCTTAGGCTGCAAAGAATAAAATCAACCTGATTTTGGTATTGACCATCTGGTGATCTCCACTTGTACAGTCATCTGTTGTGTTGTGAGAAGACGGTATTTGCTATGACCAGTGCATTCTCTTGGCAAAACTCTATTAGCCTTTGCCTGCTCCTTTGCCCTGCCCTGTTCTATAGCTTAGCTCCAAAATTTAGCCCTTGATTCATCTTGCATTACCTTCTATGTATGGTATGAGGTCAGGACCACCCTCAAGATTCTGCACGTGAGGTCAGGGTTTTGCAGTGCCGTTTTTGGATCTGTTCTTTGCCCAGTGACCAGTCTTAGCACTTCTACAGAAATCAAGTAAAAATTGAAGAGAGGGTTTGTTTCTTGGTTCTCAAGTCTATTACATGGTCTGTATGTCTCTCCCAATGCAGTAACCCACATCTGGAAGACTATTTTGGCTCTTTGGCCTCCTTGAAATTCCATATGAATATTAGAGTATTTTTCCCCATTCAGATAAAGATAAACTCTGAGATTTAATAGGAATGAAATGAGTATCTATTTTTACTGAATAGTATTGTTATTTGAACATTACTAAGCATTCTAATATTTAAACGTGAGTTGTTTTCCAATTATTTGTTTTCTTTAAGCAGTGTTTTAGAGTTTTCAGGGTAGAATCGTTTCACCTCCTGGATTGAATTCTGAAATATTTTATGTTTAAATTTTTATTGGAGTATCGTTGGTGTTCAGTGTTATATTAGCTTTAGGCATACAGCAAAGTCAGTCAGTTGAATATATTCGTATATCCACTGTCTTTTAGATTCTTTTCCCACAGGGGTTAATGCAGAATACTGAATAGGGTTCCCTGTGCTGTAGAGTAGGTTGTTATTAGTTATCTACTTTATATAGAATAATACGTGTATGTTGATCCCAGTCTCCTAATTTATCCCTTCCGGCTACCCCTCACTTTCCCCTCTGGTAACCATAGGTGTGTTTTCTATATCTGTGTTTCTGTTTTATTGATAACTGCATTTATGGCAACATTTTAGATTTTGCATATAAGTGATATCATATATTTGTCATTTTCTGTCTGACTTACATCCTTGGCTGTGAGAATCTCTACATCCATCCATGTTTCTGCAAATAACAGTATTTTGTTCATTTTTATGACTGAGTAATACTCCATTGTATATATGTACCACTTCTTCTACACTCATTTGTCTGTTGACAGTTGGAGTGGTTCCATGTCTTGGCTATTGTAAACAGTGCTGCAGTGAACCCTGGGGTGCATCTATCTTTTTGAATAACCATTTTCTCTGGATATATGCCCTGGTGTGGGACTGCTGTATCTATGGTATTAATAGTTCTGTACATTGTTTTTTTTTTAAGGAAACTGTATATTTTTCTCCATCATGGTTGTGCCTACCGACATTCCCAGCATTACTGTAGGAGAGTTCCCTTTCCTCATTACCCTCTCCAACATTTATCCATAGTTTGTATTTTTTTTTACTTTTATATGCATTTATTTTTTGCTGTGTTTATTCCTGGGCCATCAATTTTTATTTCTTCAGTTTCTTCTGGGGTATCTTTTTCTTCTGCACAACCTCCTCTTCTGGTTTAGGAACAATGTTCTTCTCCAGTTAGCAGCATGTCAGTGTGGCAGGACGGGTGGATCTGACCATGAGTCGCTAAGTCCTGTGCTGCCTCCTGGGGCTTTGTTCACCTGAATGTGCTCAATGACCAGAGAACCTACATCTAAGCCCCTAAATTCAGCACTCTGCATTTCTGAGCATGTGCAGTAAAATTTAGCATTTTTTTTTTCAGGCCACTGACCCTGAGTCCAGCCCCTGTTTGGCCTGTGCATACCTACCAACTCCACGCTGGAATGATGGAATGGCGCACATTGCTTCTTTACAGTGACATCCTTCAGATACTTGGTGGCTTTTCAGATATGCATACGCTTAATGGTCTGGGCGGTTTCTCAAGTGTTCTTAAAGTGAACACAGAGATTTGAACCTCCTGATCTGCATTTGTGGGGCTTTCTGGGTCAAGTGTATTGTGCTCCATTTTTAGAGGTCACTTCAGACCCTGTAAATTTTATGATGATGGCCATTCTGACCTACATGGTGTCTCATTGTAGTTCTAATTTTCACTTCTCTAATAAGTGGTGGTGTTGAGCATCTTTTCACGTGCTGTTGGCCATTTGTATATCTTGTTAGGAGCAATGTCTGTTCAGGTTTTTGGATCACTATTGATTGGGCTGTTGGCATCCTCTATGTATTTTGGATCTTAAACCCACAACAGGCCTATGGTTTGCAAACATTTTCTACCATTTTCTAGTTGTCCTTTCACTCTCATGATAATGTTCCAAGGCTAATAGAAGTTTTTCATTTTTCTGAGGACCAGTGAATCTAATTTTCATTGTGTCCTATGTCTTTGGTGTCGTATTTTAGGACCCAAAACCCAAGCCAAGATCACGAAGATGTGTGTCAGTGTTTTTGCCAGTGTTTTGCCTGTAGTTCTTAGCTTACGCTGAGGGTTTGTTTCTGTGTTCCAAGTCTATTCCATGGTCTGTATGTCTATTGGAATGCAGTAACACACTTTTGCAAGATAAATTTGGCTCTTCAGTGTCCTTTGGAATTCCATATGAATATTAGGATTTTTTCCCCCAATTTGGGCGGGGGTAGCTCTCAGATTGAATAGGAGTGAAATGAATCTGTATATTGGGCTGACTAGTATTGTTATTTGAAGTGTTATAATATTTAAACATGGACTGTATTCCAATTATTTAGGTCCTCCTTAAGCAATGTTTTAGAGTTTTCAGGGTAGAAGGCTTTCACTTCCTTGATTGAATTCTGAAATATGTTATTTATAAATTTTTATTGGAGTATAGTTGGTGTACAATGTTTATCGGTTTCAGGCATACAGAAAAGTGAATCAGTTCGACATATACGTATAGCCACTCTGTTTAGATTCTTTTCACATAGGGGTTAATGCAGAATACTGAATAGAGTTCCTGTGCTGTAGTAGGTCTCATTGCTTATCTGTTACACAAAGTAGTGTGTATATGTTGATCCCAGTCTCCTAATTTATTCTTCCTGGTCACCCCTCCCTTTCCCCCCTGGTAACTGTAGGTTTATTTTCCATATCTGTAACTCTATTTCTACTTTATAAATAAGTTCATTTATATCAGCTTTTTTAGCTTTTGCATATGAGTGATATCATATATTTATAATTTTTTGTCTGACTTACATCAGTGACTATGAGAATCTCCTGGTCCATCCTTGTTGCTGCAAATGGTAGTATTTCGCTCATTTTCATGGCTGAGTAGTACTCCATTGTATATATGTACCCCTTCGTCTTTACCCATTTGTCTGTCTATAGATACTTAGGTTGCTTCCATGTCTTGGCTATTGTAAACAGTGCTGCAGTGAACCCTCAGGTGCACGTATATTTTCAAATAATGGTTTTCTCTGCATATATGCCCTGGAGTGGGACTGTTGGCTCATATGGTAGTTCTATATATGGTTTTTTAAGAAATCTGTATATTCTTCTTCGTCACGCTTGTACCCACTTTACATTCCCACCGATAGTGTAGGAGAGTTCTCTCTTCTCTGAATCCTCTCCAGCATTTATTGTTTGTAGATTTTTTGATGATGGCCATTCTAAATTTCCATTTCTGTAACAATCAGTTATATCCTGCATCTTTTATGTGCTCTTGGCCATTTGTACATTTTTTTTTGAGAAATGTTTAGGTTTGGGCTCATTTTTTAAATGTTCTTTTAAATAAAATTTTATTTATTTTAATTGGAGGCTAATTACTTTACAATATTGTAGTGGCTTTCACCACACATCGACACGAATCATCCACGGTGTACACGTGTCCACCACACATCGACACGAATCATCCACGGTGTACACGTGCCCC
>SJYQ01091902.1:18465-28556 GCA_006410935.1 Redunca redunca | reverse complement strand
TCTTGTAAGTGTTATGTAGTTACCAGTACAGAAAGTTGATTGGTGGAGAGAAAAAGTTATTATTTAGAAGCGAGAAAATTACGTTAATTAAATGTGCTACCGTTGAGCTCACTTTTGCATTTTCTATGTTCCTTTGGTGTGAAGTGGATACTACAAATTACTTCAACCAGAATTCACTTTGTTTTGTTTGTTTTAAACGCATGCTTAGAAAGTTGCGATACACGTGAGATTTTTGAAACTATTGAGCTGTATATAAATGGATTTGGGTACAGCAGTACCAAGTCCCAAAACCATATACAGAAAAAGAACAACTTCCTTGAATGATTGGCTCCTTAAACAACATAGGTATTTTATCTATATATAGTATTTACAAATTATATATTTTTATTGATGTATGTTAACATATTTTGTTTGTTCTTTGTTGGTAATGTAGTGGTTCTCTAAGACCATATTTTTTCTATTACAGGTTGCTCACTTTTCCGAAGGAGTTTGTTTTGGTTTGTTTCTCAGCATGTCAATAGTAACAGTGCAGCTTGGTCAGTGTGGCAATCAGATTGGTTTTGAAGTGTTTGATGCTTTATTTAATGACTCACACTGTCCGCAAGGACTCTGCTCTAAAAGGGAGAATGAGGCATATCAAGCATCTTGCAAAGAAAGGTTCTTCAGTGAGGAGGAAAATGGAGGTATGTGTGGTCCACATAACCAATCTCTTCAAGGCCAGGCCCTGCACATGGTGTCTGAACCTCCTTCATCTTGCAGCAGAATGATTTTGTTCTCAGCCCTTTGTTCTTGTGTTAAGCTGTCCCTCTCCAGTGACATCATGTCCTCAGGCCATGAGCTTGCTCAAATCTTGCCAATCTAAAACCAACCAACCAAATAAAACTTAGCTCTTGACTATAGCTTTTTTCCTTCCTTCTCAACTAATTTTCTCAAAGGAGAACCCTCTTTACCAATTATAATCCTGCTTCTGCTTTACAATACCACTGAAGCTGTCCCATGAAAAATTCCCAGTGATTTCCTAATTACTAGAGCCAGTAACTTTTTCTTTTTGTTAATTCACTTAACTTCTCTACCAGATTTGATAACATTAACAATAAAACTCCCTCCTTGAGACTCCTTCTTAGTCACTGAACTTTTCTTTTCTGGTTGTTGCATCTCAGCATCTTCCTCACTTGTATGGAGGGCAAGTGAGGGCAAATTCAGTGACTCTCAAATGTTGCTCCATCTTTTATACTGGTTGCTCTCAAATCTGCAGCCTAGCATCTCTTCCAAGCTGCAGACTGGTTAGTGAACATCACCTGTGTCTCTCCCGTGTACCTCAAACTCAACATCTCCATGCATTGTTTTTCCCTTAAAACTTTGTTCCTACTGCCTACGTTCAGATCTGCTTAGTTTATCTCCTACATGTCCCGTGAAACACCTCTCCCGTCTCCATCTTTGCTGTCATTGCCTTAGTTCTGGCTCTTGTCCTTCCTCATCTGGATTGTTTCAAGACACTCCTGAGTTTCCCTGCCTGGTCTCCTGTGTCTATCACATATATCCTTCACACTGATGTATTCAAAAAGACATCTTAGGGACTTCCTTGGTGGTCCAGTGTTTAAAACTTGACACTTCTACTGCAGGGAGTGCCAGTTCTATCCTTGGTCGGGAAACTGCAATCCTACATGCCTTGCTTACCTGCTTAACAATAAGTACTGTACTTAAACTTATTTAACAATAAGTAAAGAAGTAAATGTAGTAAAAAAGCTGTTTAAAAAAATAATAAAGACATCTGACATTAAAAAAAAAAAGACACATGACTATTCCTTTCATCCTTGAACGTTTCCGGTGGTTTCTCGTTGGCTGAAAAACAAATTTCAAGGTTTTTAGCATTGTGTATTAGGACTTCTAATATCTGAGCCCTGCCTGCTTCCCATCCTGTCCATCATTTCTTATACCCCCTGTCTCCATCTTCTGCTTCAATAATCCTGAGATGCTTTTTGAGCCCTTGGCATTTTGTGCTGCTGAATATGCACCTCTGTTACTGTAGATTTGTTCTGCGTCCCATCACATCACTTCATGATTCAGTGTTGATGTGTTTTGCTGCCCTCCCTGGTTCTCCTCGGGCTGGACTGATACTGTCTTCATCTCTGTGTTTGTAGCACAATACATAGCACATTATAAGCACTCAACAGGTGTTTGTAGACCTGACCCAGTCATCGTTTTAGCCCATATTTATTCAGCCTGCCAGCAGAATGCTGGGCATATGAACCATCTGCATCTACTTGTTGCTGCCCACCTCAGTTTCTAAGCAGAATGACATCTTTCTATTCTCAATCTTTGAATTTTTTTTTAATTTAGAGAAGTTTATGCTCTGAGTTACCCCAAGTAAGATTATATGCATTATTTTTCTTTTGATCTTTTTTTCCTTCTCTAGTTCCACTTGCTCGTGCTGTCCTTGTTGACATGGAACCTAAAGTTATCAATCAAACACTGTCAAAGGCTGCCCATTCTGGCCGATGGAAATATGGCCAGCATTCATGCTTCTGTCAAAAACAAGGTTCTGGAAACAACTGGGCCTATGGGTAAGAATAATTCCTCATGCTTTTCGGTTTAGATAGAGCTGCACAGTTGATGAATAGTGTAGTTATAACTGCACACTGATATACCAAATGTTGTTCTTTAGCCACTTAGCTGGGTCTGACTCTTTTGTGACCCCATGGACGGTATTTCCCAGGCAGAAATACCAGAGTGGGTTGCCATTGCCTTCTCCAGGATATCTTCCTGACCAGGGATCAAACCCATGTCTCCTGCATTGGCAGGTGGGTTCTTCACCACTGAGCCACCTGAGAAGCCCATACCAAATTTGAATTTCTTTGAATTTCTATTTTAACATTTAGAGTGTGATTTCACCCAGAAGTCACTCATTCTGTCTCACTTTTCTATATGCTTCAGGTCTAGGTATTGCTAAAACCAAGGATCTTTTGCAGAAGGGTTTCCACTTCTTCACTGTTATTCTACCAGCTAACTTATTATTGATACAGTATCTTTATCTGGCAAGTATTCCAGTTAATAGGGAATATGACTACACAGTAGTATTGCCTGAATTCTTTAGAAAATACAATTGCCTAGGGCTTACATCCAGAAATTCTGATTTAATAGGTTTGGGATGAAGTTTGAATGTTGGAATTTTTCAAAGCTTCCCGAGGTGATTTTAATGTGTGGCAAAGTTAGAATTCCTGCTTTAAGAGTATTGTTATGAATACCGAAGATTATGTTGTACCATAATTTTGTAGATTCACACTCATCTCACATGCTAGCAAAGTAATGCTCAAAATTCTCCAAGCCAGGCTTCAATAGTACCTGAACTGTGAACTTCCGGATGTTCAAGCTGCATTTAGAAAAGGCAGAGGAACCAGAGATCAAATTGCCAACATCCATGAGATCCTCGAAAAAGCAAGAGAGTTCCAGAAAAACATCTACTTCTGCTTTATTGACAAACTGGAAAATTCTGAAAGAGATGGGAATACCAGACCACCTGTCCTGCCTCCTGAGAAATCTGTTTGCAGGTCAAGAAACAACAGTTATAACTGGACATGGAACAACAGACTGGTTCCAAATAGACAAAAGAGTATGTCAAGGCTGTATATTGTCACTCTGCTTATTTAACTTATATGCAGAGTACAACATGTGAAATGCTAGGCTAGATGAAGCACAAGCTGGAATCAAGATTGCCAGGAGAAATATCAATAACCTCAGATATGCACATGACACCACCCTTATGGCAGAAAGCGAAGAAGAACTAAAGAGCCTCTTGATGAAAGTGAAAGAGGAGAGTGAAAAAGTTGGCTTTAAGGCTCAGCCTTCAGAAAACTAAGATCATGGCATCTGGTCCCATCACTTCATGGCAAATAGATGGGGAAACAATGGAACAGTGAGAGACTTTATTTTCTTGAGCTCCAAAATCACTGCAGATGGTGACTGCAGCCTTGAAATTAAAAGACACTTGCTCCTTGGAAGAAAAGCTATGCAACCTAGATAGCATATTAAAAAGCATAGACATTACTTTGTCAACAAAGGTCCATCTAGTCAAAGCTGTGGTTTTTCCAGTAGTCATGTATGTAGGTGAGAGTTGGACTATAAAGAAGGCTGAGCACCAAAGAATTGATGCTTTTGAACTGTGGTGTTGGAGAAGACTGAAGTCCCTTGGACTGCAAGGAGATCCGAACAGTCCTTCCTAAAGGAGATCAGTCCTGAATATTCATTGGAAGGACTGATGTTGAAGCTGAAACTCCAATACTTTGGCCACCTGATGCAAAGAACTGACTCATTGGAAAAGACCCTGATCCTGGGAAAGATTGAAGGTGAGAGGAGAAGGGGACGACAGAGAATGAGATGGTTGGATGGCATCACCAACTCGATGGACGTGAGTTTGAGTAAGCTCCAGGAGTTGGTGATGGACAGGGAAGCCTGGTGTGCTGCAGTCCATGGGGTCACGAAGAGTCGGACATGACTGAGCGACTGAACTGAACTGAACTGAATCTTTAGAACCACCTGGTAATTCTAGCCAAAGGAGTCGCCTATTAAAGAAAAGTTTCTATTCCCAGTAAATTGACTCTCAATGGCAACACACTCCAGTACTCTTGCCTGGAAAATCCCACGGATGGAGGGGCCTGGTAGGCTGCAGTCCATGGGCTCGCTAGGAGTCGGACACAACTGAGCGACTTCACTTTCACTTTTCACTTTCATGCGTTGGAGAAGGAAATGGCAACCCACTCCAGTGTTCTTGCCTGGAGAGTCCCAGGGATGGGGGAGCCTGGTGGGCTGCCATCTATGGGGTCACACAGAGTCGGACACCACTGAAGCGATGCAGCAGCAATCCTGTTCACTTTTAAAAACTGTTTGACTTGTGTATCTTATTATTTTCTTCTTCTATTTTTTAATTTTGTTTTTGTTGTATATTATTATTGTTATCTTTAGGCCCTTCTGTGTCGCATGCAAGGTCTTAGTTCTCAAACCAGGGATCCAATCTGTGCCCCTACTTTGGGAGCACAGAATCTTAACCACTGGACTACCAAGGAAGTCCCCTTAACTTGTTTATATAAAATTTGGTCACTCACGGTACCTGTGTGTCTCATGAGAGGCAGTTCACTTCCATAGGTTTAGAAAGCCTTCTCTCTGCTGTACCTTTCTCTGCAATCCATCTCTCTGGTTAAATTGAAGGATGTTTGTTTTGCAATGCATAGATACTCTCTTCATGGACCCAGGCATGAAGAATCTATAATGAATCTAATCCGGAAGGAAGTGGAGAAATGCGATTCTTTGAGTGGCTTTTTCATCATAATGAGTATGGCTGGAGGCACCGGATCCGGGCTAGGAGCCTTCATTACTCAGAACTTACAAGATCAGTACTCAAGTGCTTTGAAAATGAATCAGATTATATGGCCTTATGGAACTGGTGAGGTATGAACATATCAATTTAAAAATTTCCGATTTGTAGTCTTTGCAATTAAAACAAATGTACGTAAAAGATCTATCTCAATCTTCCTTTGGAAATGTCATTGCGTCAGGAATGAGTATACAGTATGGTACTTTCATGAACAACTCATTTAACTTTAAAACTTTCCCAAGCAAATGAGGTGTCCTTATTTATAAAAATTCCAAAGAAGAAAAGTGTGCATGTTCTCTCAGAAGCCCATTCCTGGGTCAGTCCCTCTGGCTACTGCCTGTAAAGCAGGGACCTTGACCTCATCCTACTATTGCCAGCCTTCAAAGAATTTTCATTTCTTTCCATTGAAGGGACATTTCTATGTAAGCCAATTTGCTGTTGATCAGCCTAGCGGGAGAAATAATAGAACGGAGATGAAATAAGTCACAGGAGGAAATGAGGTAGAAAGTATAATAGTAATAGTGAAAGTAATAGTATAGTCATCGTTTGCTGAGCGCTTACTATACACAGGGCACTATCCTAAGTGCTTTGCTGGTATTCTGACATTAATTCTTACAACTCTTAAGAGGCTGGTGTAATTATTATCCCCATTTTACAAATGAAGAAACTGAGACACAGAGAGATTATGTAACTTAACTTATCTAAGACCATATAGCTAGAAAGTGGAAGAGCCAGGATTTGAACCTAGGTAAACCTCTGAACTGCTATTCTCTCCTACTTTTTTTTTTTTTTTTTTTTAATATTTATTAATTTGGCTGCTCCAGGTCTTAAACTGTGGCTCATGGGATCTTTAGTTTCAGCATGTGGGATCTAGTTCCCTGACCAGGGCACGAACCCTGGCCTCCCTCCGCATTGAGAACGTGAGTCTTAGCCAGTGGACTACCAGGGAAGTCCTTCTCCTACCTTTCTTATTTGTGGCCTTTTCCTCTCCAGGTTATTGTTCAGAACTACAACTCCGTTTTGACACTTTCTCACTTGTACCGATCTTCAGACGCCCTCCTTGTTCATGAGAATGATGCTGTTCATAAGATCTGTGCAAAGCTGATGAATATCAAGCAGATCTCCTTCTGTGATATAAATCAAGTCCTCGCACATCAGCTGGGAAGTGTGTTCCAGCCTACTTACTCCGGGGAAGGTTCATTTCACTACAGGAGAAATCCACTAGGTATTTGTGCCCCTGTGGGTTATTTGTAGAGAAGTCTGATGTTGTGAAAGCCTCAAAGCTGTTCTTCTCTGGCTCTCCCCTCTACCTGAAGATATACTCACATCTCTCTCACTTCAGAACCTTCCACTGATTCCATTCTTCAGGACCCTTTCTCTTCTTTTTCTTTTTTTTTCCTTCCCTATTTTTAAAAATAATTTTGAGATATAATTCACATACCATACAACTCACCCATTTAAAATGCGCACGTCAGTGTTTTCTAACATATTTACAAAGTTGCATAACCATCATTTTCATCATTGTGCAATAAAACCCACCACTCTTTATCAGCTTATTTGTCAAGTGGTGCTTTATCCATTCAAACCATCCAGAAGCAAAGGACCCAGGAATCTATACGTCTCAGTCCTACCCTCTTTCCCAAATAGTTGCCTATCCCACTTTCCCTAGCTGCATCTGCTTCTTCAAATTTAGCATGCTCTGAATGGACTCATCATCCCATCAGCTCCACCCCAAGCCCCCACCGTCGCTTGTCTCCCCTCCCCCACTTCCTCCATTCCTGTCGCCTGAAGTTGTCCCACTGTCCGCTGATCTCATCAGTATGTTCAGACCTGTTGGTGCCATCTCTCCCAGCTGTCTGCATTCTTTCCTGCCTCCCTGTCTGACATTGGTTCAGTTGGTCAGCATCTCTTAACTGATACTGCATGCTCCCGCTGAATACAAAGTTCTTTTTATTCTCAATCTCTGCCTCTCTCTCTTTCTCTCTGTCTCTGTTTCATAAAAACAGAAGCTTGCAGCTACATGGACATCCCTGGCTTAAGGTGGTCCTAACCCTGCTTCCCTTCCCGCTGCCTGCCTCTCCCCCGCCCCCCGGCATCAGTCCTCCTGACACACTGACCCCAGTGAGCCTCCCCAAGGCATGGATCTAATCCTCATATTCTGCTCACCCCCCATTCTGTGGTTCACGCGTTACCTGCCAGATTTGTCATAATTCCTTAGCCCGGCCTCCACATTCTGCCCTGAATCTCAACTTTGCATTTTCGTCACCTTCTGCCTCCTCTGCATAGATTCCCCACTTGCTTTGCATCCTGTCTCCACTTCCTTCTTCAGTCTGGAACTTTCCTGCTTTGGTCCTTTTGCTCAGTGTTTTCTCTTTTAAAAATCACTTCCTGCTTCCCTTCTTCACTTCTACTGAAACCTTACTCATCCTTTAGGAGCCAATTCAAGTGATAATTTTTTTTTTCTTTTCTAATGTTTATTTGGCTGCCCCAGATCTTAGTTGAGGCATGCAGGATCTTTAGTGCAGCCTGTGGGATCTCTTTCCCCGGCCAGGGACTGAACCCAGGCTCCCTGCATTGGGAGCGTGGAGTCTTAGCCACGAGACCACCAGGGAAGTCCCAAAGTAACCCTCCACCTCTGAACTCCCGTGTGTGCACGCTCGCTTCAGCCATGTCCAGCTCTTTGCGACCCTATGGACTGTAGCCTGCTAGGCTTCTCCGTCCGTGGGAGTCTCCAGGCAGGAATACTAGAGTGGGTTGCCAAGCCCTCTAGATCTTCCTGACCCAGGGATCTAACCCATGTCTCTTACATCTCCTGCACTGGCAGGCGAGTTCTTTACCCCTGTATTCCCTTGGCATTCTGTATTTCTTTTATGTTACTTAATGTTTTTTTGCCTGTATTATTTCTTTAAGAGTGTTTGCTTATCTTTAAGAGTTACACACATAAACGTACATATTTATTCCAGGAGTACAAAAGAATATGCAGTCAAAAGTAAGTCACCCTCTGACCCCTCCCAGATGCCACCACTGTAATTAGCATCATGCATTTCCTTGGAGGAGTCTGACATGTGCATGTCTTGTAGTCCCCACTAATTTGCAGCTTCCTTGGCGACATGTGTCTTGTTAATTTCTGTGCATTCCACAGTACTTACCATATTGCACATCTGTTCATTCAACCAGTATTTATTGACTTCCTGCTATGTGCCAGACACTATGCTAAATGTTGGGGCTTCAGTGAGGAACCAATATAGACATTGTGTTCACACTAAACAATTATGCCAAGAAGGTGTAATTAAAAACTGAGTTAAATGCTCTGAAGGAAAGGAGTGCAGATCAAGAGAATGTGTCACGGTGGAACCAGACTTAGGCTGATGAGGCAAAGAAGTCAGCCCTTGAGGAAGTTAACACGAGCAAAAAGCTGGATGAAGACTTGGAGTTAACTGAGCAAAGGGAAGGAGACAGGAATAGCATGTGCAAAGGCCCTGTGGCAGAAGGAAGCACGGCCCTTTAGGAAAAGAGAGAAATCCAGTGTCACTGGGGCACAGAGAATGGTGTGGGGGATGACTGACACCCGAGGCTAGAGCAGTGAGCAGAGGCTGAACTTGTAGGGCCCTGGAAGCATGTAAAGGCCGCCTCATTAATCTAAGAGCAGGGGAAAGCCTCTGAAGGAGTTTAAGGAGGTTGTTGGCATAATCACCTTGTGAAAGATCCGCTGGACTGCCTATGGAAGCCGTCTTCACAAATGGCCATCTTCTCACTGTGTCCTCACATGCCACGAAGGGGCAAGAGGCCTCTCTGGGGTCTCTTTCATAAAGAGGCTTCACCTCCCAAAGGCCCGCTCGCCTCCTTAAAGCCATCACCTTGGAGGTGAGGATTGTAATGTGGGAATATGTGGGGTCACAAACTCAGAGTTTGACAAGGCCAAGAATGGTTAAGATGAGACCAGGTGAACAAGAAAGCTGGAGGGAAACACAGATTTTAACCATCTGTGCGTTAGCATTCAGGGATTATTTGCTGATTGTTTTTTGTTACACATGGTATGTGACAGAATTCAGCTCTAGCTGCTTTACAGAAAAGGCTTCTTACGTTTAGAGGAAACGCCACTGGCCATAAGATCAATTTGTGCAACATTTTGTAGATGTTTGCGTCAGAATTTGTTCTTAACATTAGGATATGGGCCATGAATTTGCATTCAGTGTTATCATAAAATTTATTCTTCGGTACTATTTCTTTATGTGGCTGTGCAGGCTGTTAGTTGTGGCGCACAGAATCGTCAGTCTTCATTGTGGCACGTGGGAGCTTTAGTTGCAGCATGTGGGATCAAGTTTGCTGAGCAGGGATTAAACCCAGTCCCCCTGCATTGGGAGTACAGTGTCTTAACCCCTGGACCACCAGGGAAGTCCCCATAAGATTTAAATTTCATGTTATGGTAAAAGATTTTTCTTTCTCCTCTAGAAAGGAGTATTTTCTATAAATAAATAAAATATATACAAGATATATTAAAGAGATAAAAATATTTTTAAAGTAAGTAAGCTCTGAATGAAAAACAAAGTAGCCTTTCTCCTTCATTCTCTTTCATTACAAGTATAACGTTCTAAAGATAGACATATTCCTGTGTTCAAGAATTACTAATCCTGTCTTCTTTCCAAGTAGAGTTTAATGTTAAGAGGTTCTGCTTATCGTTTAACCAAATAAATAAGAGATCTAAGAAAATTTCTAAGGGGGC
>SJYQ01091902.1:0-18448 GCA_006410935.1 Redunca redunca | reverse complement strand
CATTTAGTGAACAAAGAATGACAATAAAAGCGTATTATCTCTAATGCTTACTTTGTTTTCCTGAGGTTTAGCTAAATATTTCATTCACATTTCCAGGTTCTTAACTAAAAAAAATTATTGTTTCCTTTTGGCAAAGTGTGTTTTTTTTCATTCATGCTAAAATAGGTGCCAAAACCAAGCATTAGTTGATTAAGCATTAGCATTAATCAAGCATTCATACATATTGTCTCTGAAATTGTATTTACATTTTGAAATTTAAGTAGTTTTAGCCTTGGAGGAGAAAACACATTTGGTACCCCCAAGCCGTCCAGTCATGTTTGTATATGAGCCAGCGGAAATAACATGGAATTTAAGAATTGATTTCAGATTTTTTTTCTTTGCAGGAGACTTAATGGAGAATTTAGTTCCCCATCCAGAATTCAAGATGCTGGGTATTCGTAACATTCCTCAAATGTCTGAGAATTCACTGGCGTACAGCACGTTTACTTGGGCTGGCCTCCTCAAGCATTTGAGACAGATGCTCATTTCTAATGCGAAAATGGAAGAAGGTAAAGGGTATTTTAAAAATATGCAGCCCACGAGCTGGGAAAAATGCCTGTACTGCAGTTCCCAATATAAACTGGCTTGGGCCAGTTGAAATAATAGTGCCTTCTTCTGATCTGGGAGGCTCCTACAAAAACTCACCAGAATATATATCCCGGGAAGATTTCTTAATCACTTCATAGTTTCATTTCTCAAAAAAAAAAAAAAAAAAAATTCAGTTGAGTGTGACAATTATTTTTATTTTTATCAAAGTAATATATGAATGTAGTTTTTTTTTTAAATCAAGTTGTCAGAACTCATTTAAGTGTATATTTAAATCTGTATATCACATTGTATGTAAAGTACATCTTAAATTTTTTACAAAGTCAAGTAATTGCCCAGTATGAATTTATAACGGGGAAGAGAACAGTCAGTTCTTCACTTCTCCACAGCCCAGCGGGCACTGCTTTCAGTGATTTGAGATGTTCTTTCTGGAATTGGCCTCCATTTCTAAACATCTTCCTTGTTCTGTTGTTTTATTTTCCAGGTTTAGATATCCTCTGCCTTCCTAGCATAAAACTGAGAATGAAATCTTCTTACACCCTCTATACACACCTTCCCTCCCGCCTCCCAGTCTACTTAAATTTGGTTTTCAGTGTTTGCATTATTTTTGCTATGTAAATTTCATTCGGAGCTGAGCCATGTACTACATACACAGATTACATTTTATTTCATGTACCATTTATTGTTTCTCCTAGAATTAATAATTATTTGGATGATACTCTTTGTACCTATTACGAATCGACCCCTAAACTTTCCCATAAAAATGAAACCCTTCTCAGCCAGCCCATCAGGTAATCTTATTACTTCCTTTATCTCCTTAAAGCTGTCCCTTCCAGAGGCCGCCACCCGCCAGGCTGCACTGGCCTCTCTGCCTCCGTCTGTATTCTAGCCCAGTTCCTAGATCCCAAACCTTCCTCTTTCTAGGCTTATTCCCTCGTGTGGACATTGCCCTCCAGGAGCTTTGTAAGAAAGCGTACAGGGAAGGTAAACATTTTCAGGCTGCAGATGTCATTATCCTGCTTTCTTTTTTGATTGATGATTCAGCCATGTGTAGGATTTGAGACTAGGAATCATTTTTACTCAGTGTCTTGAAAGCTTGCTCTATAATCTTCCAGCTTCCGGTGTTACAGCTGAGCAGTCCCACTTCAGTCTGATTTCTAATTCTGTTTCATTCTCTCTTATATCTTTTAGGATTTTCTCTTTGTTTCTAGCATTCTGGAATTCCTTAGTGTGGATCTTTTATCTCATGACACTGTAAACTTTATGAGTGCAGAGATCTTTATCTGGGGTGTTTATTCTTTTCAGAGGGTTAGCCTTTACTGAGTAGAAATCCCCTTTCAAGATAGAGGGGGGCAGCCCGCCTACTGCAGGGGCTGGGGAAGGGTCTGGAGCTCTCACTGCTTCTCATACAGGTTTTTAACTGATCCTCCCATCTCTTCCTTTTCTAGAAGCGCTTCAGCTTCTAGGACCTTCACGTGGGCAGAAGTCTCAGTTTTTGCTGCGTCAGTAACCACTGGTTCATTTGCTTTCCAGTTTCGAAAATTCTGTCACCACTATCTTCTTTCCATTTTTTTCGTGCCTTTAAAAAAAATTCGTGTTGTTAGTGAGATTTGAGGAGTAAACCAGTATGTTCAGTCTCTTGTTTAACTGGAAGTCACTACTGTGTACAATTTTGGAAGCAGATATTTTATCACAGATTACAGTTAGGTTTCAGTACTATGAGAGTGGATTTCCTCTACATTTACTTGTAATACCTTATGGATTTTAGATCATAGTGCCTGAGGTTTAGAGATAAGTGGAAAGTTCACATCTTAAGTAATGCTTCGGAAACTTTTCGGCCACAGGGCCTGTTTTTCTGGCAATACCTGTTATCAAGGAACACAGTGTACCTCAGGGTAGCTTATGACGTGGAACTCTGGGCCCTGTCAGGTCAATAAACCACTGTTTGTTTAGTCATTTTTCCATATGGGAATTTAGAGTATCAACATTTTTTCAGTTAAAGATATGAATTTTGAACATTTAAATGTTTTCCTATAAATTTTTGTTGTTCAGCCACTCAGTTTTGTCTGACAGTTTGCGACCCCATGGACTGCAGAACACCAGATGTTTGAGCATCTTCTGGCCTTTGCTCAAACTCAGGTCCGTTGAGTCGGAGATGCCATCCAGCCATCTCATCCTCTGTCGTCCCCTTCTCCTCCTGCCCTCAATCTTTCCCAGCATCAGGGTCTTTTCCAATGAGTCAGTTCTTCACATGAGGTGGCCAAAGTATTGGGGTTTCAGCTTTAGCATCAGTCCTTCCAATGAACACCCAGGACTGATCTCCTTTAGAATGGACTGGTTGGATCTCCTTGCAGTCCAAGGGACTCTCAAGAGTCTTCTCCAACACCACAGTTCAAAAGCATTGATTCTTCGGCGCTCAGCCTTCTTCACAGTCCAACTCTCACATCCATACATGACTACTGGAAAAACCCTAGCCTCTGCTAGACGGACCTTCACTGGCAAAGTAATGTCTCTGCTTTTGAATATACTATCTAGGTTGGTCATAACTTTCCTTCCAAGGAGTAAGTGTCTTTTAATTTCATGGCTACAGTCACTATCTGCAGTGATTTTGGAGCCCCAGAAATTAAAGTCTGACACTGTTTCCACTGTTTCCCCATCTATTTGCTTTTTGCTAGTTTGCATTAATGTATTCACATAAGAGTCGGAGTTCTAAGGGCGTATATATATAAACACACTTTAAAAAAATAAAACTAACATCATATTCAGTTCAGTTCAGTTCATCGCTCAGTCGTGTCCAACTTTTTGCGACCCCATGAATCGCAGCACGCCAGGCCTCCCTGTCCATCACCATCTCCCGGAGTTCACTCAGACTCACGTCCATCGAGTCCGTGATGCCATCCAGCCATCTCATCCTCTGTCGTCCCCTTCTCCTCCTGCCCCCAATCTCTCCCAGCATGAGAGTCTTTTCCAATGAGTCAACTCTTCGCATGAGGTGGCCAAAGTACTGGAATTTCAGCTTTAGCATCATTCCTTCCAAAGAAATCCCAGGGTTGATCTCCTTCATGATGGACTGGTTGGATCTCCAAGGGACCCTTAAGAGTCTTCTCCAACACCACAGTTTAAACACATCGATTCTTCGGCGGTCAGCCTTCTTCACAGTCCAACTCTCACATCCATACATGACCACAGGAAAAACCATAGCCTTGACTAGACGGACCTTAGTCGGCAAAGTAATATCTCTGCTTTTGAATATACTAACTTTATATGTACCTAAATAGTGAATTAATTCTATGAAGCTGGTTGTTAAAAATTCTTAGTCCATAACCTTCTTCTGTTGCCTCCTTGTTAAAGGTAACTGTCTCCCAAAACTCTTTTGTTGTTTGTTATTGTTTTTATCTATTTATTGCCTTTTATAGATTTTTCATTTATTTATTACCTATTTACTTCCCACCATGGAGGGTTAGGATTTAGTTTTTTTCTAACTCTGGACGCTAAGCCCTGAAATACCCTCTGTCTCCTCATCCTTCTGATAAAGTCGTAAGTGTCCTCATTGGGTTAAAGCGATACTCAGTTTTATACTATCATGATCAAGTAAATGCTATTCACAGCTGAGCAACAGAGCATCCTATGATTACTTTTCCCTTCCTGTATAATTTTTTTTTGTTTTCTTTGGAGTTAATGATTACCTTGTTTTCTTGTTTGCTTAGGTTTTCTATGTACCTGTCAATTATTCAGCCTTGTTTCACTATTTGTCTAAATTTTTTTTTCTTGATACCAGGCATACCTTGTTTTTTTGTACTTTGCAGATATTGTGTTCTTTGACAGATTGAAGGTTTGTGGCCACCCTTCAGCTAGCAAATCTGTTGGCACCATTTCTCTAGCGGCGTTCGCTCACTACACGTCTCTGTGGCACGTTTTGGCAATTCTCACAGTATTTCACGCCTTTTTCTTATTATTATGTTTGTTATGGTGATCTGTAATCTTTGATGTTACTGTATTTTTTAATGTCATTGTTTTTTTTTTTTTAAACAACTATTTCTTTATTTTGGCTGTGTTGGACCTGTGCTGCTGCGCACAGGCTTTCTCTAGTTGTGGTGCCAGAGGCTACGCGGTGCCCGGGTTTCTCGCTGTGGTGTCTCCTTGTTGCGGAGCACGGGCTCCACAGTGAGGGCTCAGGAGTTGCCGCTCACAGGCTTAGCTACCTTGCAGCATGTGGGATCCTTCCAGACTGGGGATCAGCAGGTGGACTCTCAACCGTGGGACCACCAGGACAGTCCCTTTGACGTCACTATTGCAAAACAATTTTCAAGTTAAAAAAAGGGGGCAGGATGCAGGATGCTTGGGACTGGTGCAAGGGGAGGACCCAGAGAGATGGTATGGGATGGGAGGTGGGAAGGGATTCATGTTTGGGAACGCTTGTACACTCGTGGTGAATTCATGTCAATGTTTGGCAAAAGCAATACAGTAATGTAAAGTAAACTAAAGTTAAAATAAAAATTTCAAAAAAAATAAAAAAAGGGTTATATCTTGCAAGTTCAGATGACGGTTAGCATTTTTTAGCACTAATAAAGCATCTTTCAATTAAGGTCAGTATGCTGTTTTTTTAGACACAGTGCTACTGCAGAATTGATAGATTACAGTATAGTGTAAACATAACTTTTATATGCTCTGGGAAATGAAAAAATATTTGTGTGACATGCTTTGTTGGGATTGTTCAGTCAGTCATGTCTGACACTTTCGACCCTGTGGACTACAGCATGCCAGGCTCTCCTGTCCTTCACCATCTCCCAGAACTTGCTCAAATTCATTAAGTTGGTGATGCCATCCAACCATACCATCCTCTGTCGTCCCCTTCTCCTCCTGCCTTCAATCTTTCCCAGCATCAGGGTCTTTTCCAGTGAGTCAGTTCTTCCCATCAGGTGGCCAAAGGATTGGAGCTTCAGCTTCAGCATCAGTCCTTCCAATGAATATTCAGGACTGATTTTCTTTAGGATGGACTGGTTTGATCTTGCAGGGGAGAAGTCTCCAGGGGACTCTCAACAGTCTTCTCCGATATCACAGTTCAAAAGCATCAGTTCTTGGGCGCTCAGCCTTCTTTATGGTCCAACTGTCACATTCATACATAACTGCTGGACAAACGATAGCTTAGACTGTATGGACCTTTGTCGGCAAAGTAATGTCTCTGCTTTTTAATACACTGTCTAGTTTGCCATAGTTTATCTTCCAAGGAGCAAGTGTCTTTTAATTTGGGAGAATTGACTTTATTGTGGTGGTTGGAACCAAGCATGCAAAGTCTCCAAGGTCTGCCTGTATTCAAGTATTCTATCAGTTTCATCTTCCTAGAGAAACCTTCACCAGAGCCTTCTGACCTGCTTCAGTCTGGTGTTTTTTGCCCTCTCTAGCCCGTGTATGTCTGTCATACTGGATATGCTATTTGCCTGTCTGCTGTGTTAGATATTCTGCCCAGGGGGTTTAGACAAAGCCCTAGTGGTCTTGAGAGGGGGGCGGCCCATGGTTATCCTGGGCTTCACTTGATCTCTTTTTTTTTTTTTTACACCTGATCTCTCTAGTTTTGGTGTACACCGTGCCCTTAGCTCTGCCTAGCGTTCTTCAGACTAGAGACATTCAATCCTGTCCTCTCCAGAAAGCAAACCCTTAGTTTCCTGCTAGGATAGGAAAAAGGCAGTTGTCATGATAAACAGACAAGTTTAGCAACATTCCTTGAGCAGGAGTCAAAGGGAGATGTGCCTCACATGGTTGCAAAGCCAGTTTAAGAGCCAATGGCTTAGCCATACTAGATGCTGTGAAGTTGTGTCTCCTTGTGGTTTCAATTTGCATTTTCCTAATGACAGTGATGTTGAGCATCTGTTCATGTGGTTATTAGCTATTTGTTTATCTTCTTTGGTGAAATGTTTGTTCAAACATCTTTCCAGATTTTTAAGTTGGCCTGTTTGTCTTATTATCAATGATTTCAGTATGCCAGTATTTTTTTATTTGTTCTGAAATTTCTTTTGCTGAAAATCGAACTGTTATTGCACACTGAAATTTTCCCCTATCTTATGTATAATTTAAAAGTATTTTCTTAATATTTCCCTTTGACTAGTCAATTTTCAATCCTATTTTTGCTTGGTGTTTCTACATCCCTTAACATTTTTGTATCTGTTTTGCTTGTTGATTCGTAGAGGCATGTAGAATGAAGTTCATTCTTTCTACGTGGATAGTTCTATGAGTTTTGACATACTTAATACCATGTAACCACCACCAAAATTGAGACAGTATTTCCATGCTCCAAAAAGTCTCCTCACACCCCTTTGTAGACAGTCTCTTTTCTCCACCCCAAACCTCTAGTGACTATTGATCTGAATGTCCGACTCTTTGCGACCCCATGGACTGCAGCATGCCAGGCCTCCCTGTCCATTACCAACTCCTGGAGCTTACTCAAACTCATGTCCATCAAGTCAGTATGCCATCCGACCATCTCATCCTCTGTCGTCCCCTTATCCTCCTATCTTCAATCTTTCCCAGCATCAGGGTCTTTTCCAATGAGTCAGTTCTTTGCATCAGGTGGCCAAAGTATTGGAGTTTCAGCATCAGCATCAGTCCTTCCAAAGAACACCCAGGGGTGATCTCCTTTAGGATGGACTGGTTGGATCTCCCTGCAGTCCAGGGGACTCTCAAGAGTCTTCTCCACCACCACAGTTCAAAAGCTCAATTCTTCGGCGCTCAGCCTTCTTCACAATCCAGCTCTCACATCCATACATGACTAATGGAAAAACCACAGCTGAAGAGTATATGGACCTTTGTTGGCAAAGTAATGTCTCTGCTTTTGAATATGCTGTCTAGGTTAGTCATATCTTTTCCTCCAAGAAGCGAGCATCTTTTAATGTCATGGCTGCAGTCACCACCTGCAGTGACTTTGAAGCCCAGGAAAGTCCTATAAATGGACTCACAGTATGGAACCTTTTCAGTCAAACTTGCTTCATTTAGCATCATGCCTCCGAGATCTGTCCGTGTCTTTTTGCATATCCATAGTCAGTTTCTTTTTATTGCAGTGTAGAATTCCATCCTTTGTACCTACTTCCATCCTTTAATATTCAGTGAAGAATTATTTCATGCCTGTCTCAGAATTGAATAGTTTGAATCACTTTAGGTCAACCAGATAAGAATGTTTATATTTTTAGCAGAATGCCGCCCCCCCAACTTGTACTTATCAAATGGAAATTTCTATAAAATACATATATCATCTTACATTTTTCTGTTCTTGTTCAAGGCCATTTGTAAAATCTCTCTCTTTTTTTTTTCTTCTGGTAGGTATTGATTGGCAGGTTCGGCCACCTTTATCAGGACTTCCTCCTTTTGGTAAAATGTCTGTCAACAGAGAGACTCATTTTAACACTTCCATTGCTAACGTGGTCATCCTTCGTGGGAAAGATGTGCACAGTGCGGATGTGGGTGAGCAAAATTAAGGTGAAAATTAAGACGCACATTTTGCCGATGTTCGTGGTACAGATGGCCTCATCCCGTGGCTTGTGGGATCTTTAGTTCCCTGGCTATGGATCGAACCCATACCCTTAGCAGTGAGAGCTCACAGCCCTAACCACTGAACCACCGGGAACTTCCCCCCAAATTTACTCTCTCTTTTTTTTTTTTTCCCCCTGTATCTCTTGGAATTTTTTTTAAATTAATTTTTATTGGAGTATAGTTTCTTTACAATGTTGTGTTAGTTTCAGGTGTACAGAAAAGTGAATCAGCTATACATGCACACCCTCTTTCTGGATTTCCTTCCCATTTAGGTCACCACAGAGCACTGAAGAGAGTTCTCTGTGCTACAGTAGTTCTCACCAGTTACATGTCAGTGCCAATCCCCCAAATTCATTCTTTTAAAGAAAGGAAAAATAAAAACTCTGTTTTAGTAGCAATATGTAATCCCTGTACCGGTATGTGACCAGACACCAAAATGGAAGTGGTGTAAATAAGAGACAAGTTTTAATTCTTTCTTCCTGAATCTGGTTGCTCTGTCATCCTCACTTGTGGCTTCAGGCTTAGTCAGAGACATCTGTTAGCGCTTCAGCCATCAGATCACATAGGCATAAGCAAAGCAGGGCAGGCCTGGTCCTGCACGGGTCACACCCCACACTTGTGTTTATACCCGTTCGACTGAGTTGGACACGGCTGAGTGTGGCTTGGTGCGGCACGGTGGCAGCTGTGACAAAGAGAGTCAGTCTCGTCCCTGTGTTGTTTAGTCCCCCAGTTGTGTCCGACTTTTTGAGATCCCACAGACTGGAGCCCACCAGGCTCCTCTGTCCCTGGGGTTTCCCAGACAAGAATGCTGGAGTGGGTTGCCATTCCCTTCTTCAGGGGATCTTCCCAACCCAGGGATCGAACCGATGTCTCCTACGTCTCCTCTACTGGGAGGCAGAGTCTTTACCACTGAGCCATGAGGAAAGCCCCTGTAACACCCTTAAATAAAAAAGTAGTGATATTTAAGAAGAGATCATATCAAGTCAGATGCGGTACTTTCTTCCTATTCTTCATTTTAGATTTTAAAATAAGATAATTAATAAAAGGACATGTAAAGTAATCTAACTTTTAAAAACTGCCCACAGGAAATGATGCAGGTACATAGAGGTGTTCTTTCAAAGATATTCATTGCAGTATCTTTCACACTGACAGAAATGTGGGAACAACAAAATGCCCAGCAGTAGGAAATGTGTTAAGTAAATGATATGTTCATAGAAGCTTTTTAAAATATGAGTGATATTTATTGACATAGAAAAGAGGTTCACAACGTATTGGTGGTTGGAAAATACAAATCACATAAGAGCAGGCGTGTAAAATTCCAATATAAGAGAGGGTCAGCAGACTGTTCATAGTCATTTTTTCTGGGTGATGACATTTCAGCTGTTGAGTTGACTTAAATTTTCTTCTTAATACTTTTCTGAATGGTGTGAATTTTTTTAATAATGATGAACATGGATCGTTTATCCAAAAGCAATATAAAGCTAGTTTTAAAAGGCAATACAAAAGACTTCTGGTGAATGGAAAAATATCTGTTTATTAATTTGTTGCCAAAATTAATGATTTGTGATATAAACAATGGCTTGTTGTTTTACTCTAGGAGCATTTAAAGATCCAGCTCTCTATACTTCCTGGTTAGAGCCTGTTCACGCTTTCAATATGTGGAAAACCCAGCGAGCCTTTAGGAAATATGAGAAGTCTGCAGCCTTGGTCAGCAATAGCCAGTCCTTAGTAAAACCACTTGATACGATTGTGGGTAAAGCATGGAATATGTTTGCTTCAAGGTAAGTACAAAAGAAATCTACAAACCTTTCCTAACCTTAGGCAGATAACTGCTAGGCAGGTTCTGGAGTGTGTTAGCCTGTTTGGGCTGCTATAACAAAAATAGCATAAAGTGGGTGGCTTATAAACCACAGAAGTTTATTTCTGAAGGCTGGGAATTCCAAGATTAAGGTCCCAGCAGATGCGATGTCCAGTGAAGACTCACTTCGTGGTTTATAGATGGCGTCTTTTTGCTGTGTCCTGAGCTGGCAGCAGAGGCAAAGGAGCTCTCGTGGGCCTGTCACTGCACTCACGAGGGCTCCACTGTAGTGACCGAATCTCAGTCCCAAAGGCCTTACCTCCTGATATCAGTACCATGAGAGTCAGGATTTCACCGTGTAAATTTGGGGGGGAACACATTCAGACTGTGCCATGGAGTAAGCACTTTGTAGGTATGAAACTTTGAACACGTTATTTCTGGCTTCACTTCCTTTCCTATATGATGGATCCAAAAGAGAGGATATATGTGGTGAAGGTTAAAATGAGATAATAATGTGAAAAAACACCTAGTCCAGTGCCTGACTAGTCCATAGTAATTTTCCAAAATAAGATCCTTGAGAATGGACGAGATCCTGATTTGCTCAGTAAGAAGGATATAGCAAGTTCAGCTCCACCTGATACTACGAAATGTCTGCCTGAAGAATTGCGTTAGCAGGCTCCCTGTCCTCTGCCACAGTTACTTAATGTGACAGCAGAACTCCTCGGATGACTGGATAAGCCTGTACTTTGACTAGCCAGGATTCCCAAGGGTCTCCCCTCCTGTACATAGCCATTCCCTGAACCCCCCTCCTCAGGACTGTGCACTTTCTGTATGGTTCTGGTCTAGTTCCCGTCCCACTGCCCTTAAATGCTAGCAGCTGTTTTCACTAATTGAATTCATGTCTGCCCTTGATATTCTAATATGATTTCTCCTTCTACAGAACATTTTGAGCGGCTGGGGCTATTAACAGGATCACCTGGCCTAAGTGCAAATTAAGTGTTGTCTGAAAAACACTCGGGAGGCTTCATTTCATTCCTAGAACCGGACCCGTGTGTTTCTACAGTTTCACACCTTAGAGAAGACTTCCCAGGCACTACTTAAGAGTTTATACTGAACCCAGTCATCTTCTCTAGGGTGTTGAATATGTGCTGGATAGACAGCCAAATCTGAACACACTTTTTTTTTCCCTGTGTGCTGTTTTTTTTTTTTTGGCCACGCCTGGCAGCTTGCAGGTTTCTTAATAATAGTTCCCCAGCCAGGGTTGAAACCCAGGCCCTGGCTGTGAAAGCTCTGAGTCCTAACCATCAGCATGCGTGCATCCACGCTCAGTCCTGTCCAGTTCTTCATGACCCCAGGGACTGTAGCCCACCAGGCTCCTCTTTCCATGGGATTTTCCCGACAAGAATATTGGAGCAGGTTGCTATTTCCTCCTCCAGGGGATATTCCCAACCTAGGGATCTAATTCATGCCTCTTGCATCTCCTGCATTGACAGGCGGACACTACCAGTGAGTCACCTGGGAAGGCCCCCTAACCACTGGACCACCAGGGAATTCCCCTCCAATGTGCCTTTTATTGTCACCGTCTTGAATTGACGGAGCTTGAAATAAACTGAAACTTTGCTAACTTTTGGAGTAAACATTGAAGCAAAGATAAGAGAGTTTGCCATGTTCGGATGTTCATGAGCTACAAAAGAGCTATTATTTGATTCTGAATTATTCAGTTGCCTGAGATTTTTATTTCATATTTTCTATTTCTTTCACCAGAGCCTACCTTCATCAGTACACAAAATTTGGAATTGAAGAAGAGGATTTTTTGGACAGTTTCACGTTGTTAGAACAGGTTATTGCTAGTTACTGCAACCTCTGATTTTGAACCAAGAGGAAAAATTACCTTAAGTCAATTTTGGACTAAAATACTTGCAATACTGCTTTCTAAGGTTTTAAAATTCCAGTCTGCTGATGCTACAGAGATGAATGCTGGTTCCTTCTTCATGTGATAGCCTCAGAGAAGGAGGAAAACCTTTCATGTTTTCAGTGAAAACATCTACTTGGTATTTTCCTTTGTAAGAAAAAAAAGTTGGTGCTTCTTTAAAGAACTTTGGGAACACTTGGCTGAGATGTTACAACGTTGAAACTATCAGAAAAGGAAACTTCCCTCTTTATTCCAAAAAGCATTTAGTAAAATGAGCTAAACTTTCATAGCACAATTTTAAGTTAAGAAATTGCAATTCTGTATTTAAATATATTCATCTTTGAAGTGAATGTTTTGGACCACAAGAGGGAGCTGTTGTCAAATGCTATGATGTGAACATCTCTGAATATGTTGTTCTATAACAGGGTAAGATTTTCCACTTTAAGCAGCGATTTAAAAATAAATGTCAGGATTTTGTTAATAAATGTATATCGTGCTGAAGTGCAAAAAGTAAATAAGCAAGTGTTTACTTTGTTTGCTTTTCTTAAATTGGGCATCAGAAATTGTCTTTTACATCTTAGAGTTTCAGAGTAGAAATTGATTTTGCTCAAATAGTGTTTTTAAATTACTGATAGGTATTTAGCTGGTGTGGAAGAAGGTAATTATAAGGTAATATACTTCAAGGTGTATTCTTTTCAGTAAAAGCTTTCACCAAACTGTCACTAGGTTGATAAAATTATCACCAAGGAAATACTAATATATTACTATTGCTAATTGCTCGGTTGTGTCCAACTCTTTGAGACCCCACAGACTGTGACCCTCCAGGCTCCTCTGTCCATGGGATTCTCCAAGCAGGAATACTGGAGTGGGTTGCCATTTCCTTCTCCAGGGGACCTTCCCAACCCAGGGATCAAACCTGGGTGTCCTGATTGCAGGCAGATTCTTAACCATCTGAGCTACAAGGAAATACTGTGCTAGATGAACTTGACACCTATAGATGTTGGTCTCATTTAGGACAAAACACATTTGGAAATTGGCAGCTGAGTTTGAGGAGAATGGTGTATTTCAACAAAACGCATCACATGCAATGTGTTAAAAATGTAAAATGGGAAACAAATAGGAACCCTTGCCCTTTCTGCCAGGTCTACCAGTGGTGACTTATTTTTATATGGAAAAATGACAGTTCACAGATTCACTGGTTTCTTCCTTCTCTTTCCATATGGAAATGATTACCTTTTTGTGTTTTTCTTATCAACTGTTGCTATGATTTAAAATACTGAACCATATCTTATTTCTAAGGAATGTAAAAAGTGGTCTCTTCATCTGCTAAAAGGCACACCCACTGCTGTATTTTGTTAACCGAGAGTACTTAAAAATAATTAGGTCATAATTTTTACAAGATAAAGTTAAAAGTAATAATTTAGCATTGCAGAGATCCCAAACACTGAAACAGTTTCCAAAACCAAACCAGCCTTAACGAAGCTCTGTAACTGAATTACCTCACTAGGGGTAAGCTGGTTCTAAGGAACTTTGCCAAGTTAAGCTTAAATAAAGCCATAAGTTGAAATCATTTTATATTTGAGAAAAAGAATGCATAAAGTACCAGTGGGAACAAATGTATTTCTAATTTGCCAACTGATGGAATCAATGGCAGGTGACTGTTCGAAGTAAACTGCAATTAGAGCCCTGGGTTCGCTCATTTATGTGCTGCTGCTGCTGCTGCTGCTAAGTTGCTTCAGTCGTGTCCGACTCTGTGCGACCCCATAGACGGCAGCCCACCAGGCTCCCCCGTCCCTGGGATTCTCCAGGCAAGAACACCGGAGTGGGTTGCCATTTCCTTCTCCAATGCATGAAAGTGAAAAGTGAAAGTGAAGTCGCCCAGTCATGTCCGACTCCTAGTGACCCCATGGACTGCAGCCCACCAGGTTCCTGCATCCATGGGATTTTACAGGCAAGAGTACTGGAGTGGGTGCCATTGCCTTCTCCGATTCATTTATGTGAGTTGAACTTTTATGTACATTATTCTTTAATGCACAACTGCATTATTTGGTAGATGTGGTACCTAAATATGTGTGAAATTGTTTTAAATGTTTACATGAAAATTTTTTTTTCTCATCTAGTTTGAATAATGTAAAGTTTTTGCTATTAGAGTTGTGATAACTTAAAAATGAACACCAACGAGTTGATGGCAGAGCTTCAAAACAAGGGCTGGTATTAGAAAGGCCTGGAGCAGCGCATGGCAACCCACTCCAGGATTCTTGCCTGGCAAATCCCATGGACATAGGAGCCTGGAGGGCCACAGTCCATGGCGTCGCAAAAGAGTCAGACACCGCTTAGTGAATAAAACAACAATGAAATGACCAACCAGCTAAGACAACTATAGAATCATAAGGTCCTGGGCAGAGACATCCAAAAGCTTCAAATACGGAAATTCTTTTTTTAAGAAATACTTATTTATTCATTTGGCTGAACTGGATCTTAGCTCTGCCGCTCGGGATCTTCAATCTTTGTTGTGGCTTGCAGAATTTTAGTCACGCCATGCGGGATCTAGTTCCCTGACCAAGAATAGAACCTGGGCCCCCTGCACTGGGGAGTGACAAGTTGCAGCCACTGGACCACCAGGGAAGTCCCTGAACATGTAATTTCCTAGATTACTGAGTAACTGATACACTGTGTCACTCAGGCTTACCCCACAGAGCCAAGATGTACCCCTGCAGGCAGTGAGTACAGTGTAAAGCCAAGCCTACTTCTTATTTTAATCAAGCCTTTTCACTCTTCTCCATTTGTGCTTTTCTTAAGAACTCTTTGAGCAGTAGAACCTGTTTCTTCCCATTCATTCTCTTGCTTCCAGCTTTGAGGATTCCCCCACAACCCCTCACCAATATTATTCAGTCAACCAGCAACACCTTTCTCTCTTCTTTAACCTGTCCCTCAGAACTCAGAAGTGTGCCCACAGTTCACTCTAAGTCCATTCATTCATCCAACCAGTATCCATTTACTGCCAGGCACTGAACAAATGTTAAGGGTATGTGGACCAATACCACGAAGTCTAAATGAAGAAGCTTACAAGGTAGTTAAGTTTCTTTCCATATCTGGAGCTACAATTCTAGCTTCCTAATTATTGCTTACTATTTTGCCCAGGGCTTCCCAGGTGGCTCAGGGGTAAAGAATCCACCAGTGCAGGACATGCAAGAGACACAGGTTTGATCCATGGGTCAGGAAGATCCCCTGGAGGAGGAAATGGCAACCCACTCCAGTATTTTTGCCTGGAGAATCCCTGGTGGGCTACAGTCCATGGGATCACAGAGAGTCGGACATGACTAAGCAACTGAGAACATAGCACACAAACATCTTTCCCATGTCTGCATTCAATTTTTTTTTAAACAGGGAAGATGTACAAGGTAAAGAACAATGAACGGGGACCTCTAGTCTAGACTTTTAGTTTGTCTGGACCGTCTCCTCACTGGCGCTGCACTCTCCTCTGCAGTGGACATACCAGTGATTCTTCTCCTGACCACCATGTTTATCACACTTGCATTCCTGTCCAAATTTTGTCTTAAAACATGCTCCATATGTTCCCATCCTGCTATTCCCTCCCCATGAGCCCAGGGTTTGGCAGCGAACCCTTTCTTGTACTTCCACCTACCTTCCAAATATGGCTTTGTCCACCAACTTGTCGTTTTTGGCAAATAATAAGAGTTATTTAAGAGATATTTGCTCATCTATATCAATCACATTGTTTCCTATAGGTTTTAGGAATGTGAGGATAAAAAATCTGGCTTTATATTTTAAACTAGATAATTTCTTATTCCTACACTCTGAAATGTCTCAGATGACGCAATGTCAGCCTTATTAGTAAATGAAATCCCATTTCCCACTAGCAAGAATGTTAAGAAAAACAACGTAAATATTTTAAGTTTCTAGAGAACACAGTGTCAGGTCAGTGTTGGAGAAGATATGGCTTCAAGGGAGAAGAGGGGAAAGACAGAAAAGCCTAATCATTTAGGCGCTAGGGAGCAAGTGATGCAAGAAAGAAAGGAAAAGGAAGGTCAGATAACTGACGATGGTGATCCCGAAGAACTGCTAATAGTTTATTAAAAATAAAAAAGGCTCAATGGCTTTTGAGTTATGGATTTTACCTAATAATAAAAAAAATCTAAGAATAACTTACACAAATAACATAGGGAATTCCCTGATGGTCCAGTGGTTAGGACTCTGCACCTTTACAGGCAAAGGGCCTGGGTTCAATCCCTGGTCAGAGGATTAAGGACCAGGAAGCCGCAGTGGTGCAGCCGAAAGAAAAAAAGAAGAGTATAAAAAGAAACAACAAGCCAAACTACATGTCACTTAGCAAATAATTCTGTCTTACTTGACTTTATCTCCTTTGCCAATGATGGAGCCAAAACAATGGACTCTTTCATGGTTTCTCTTGTCCTATTTGCGTTTAATTACTTACATGGTAAGTACGCAAAAACTCAAAGGTTTTCACACAATCTTTTTGTCCAACATTTGGTGTCCAATAAGGTAGCCATTAGACACATGTGGTTAGTAAGTATAAAATACATACTGGATTTTGAAGATAATAAAATCATGTAAAGGATTAATACTTTATGGAAATGATATTTTGGACACAATAGGTTAAATATCCAAATTGGTATAATACCTGTTTCTTTTTATATTTTATTCTTTTCACATTTTAAAGTACAGGCACTAAAATCTTAAAAATTAGATACATGGCTTGCATCATATTTATTTTGGACAGGGCTACTCTAGACATTTCAGGAGCAAAATCCTGGGAATTGTAGACACTGGAGTTGAACAAAGCTTGTCCTTAACTAGGTGAGAGTTCATGGGAACAAGATAGTAAGACAAACATGACAGGAGGCAGAAAGGTGGGAATTTCCTTTCCTAAAAAAGAAGCCTTTGCTTAAGCTCGGCTCGTGTGACCAGCATGAAAGAGGCAGGATATGAGCTTAATTCAACAAACATCCATTGAACACCTGCAAGGAAAGACTGCAAAGATGGGGAAATTTTAAAAATGAGGTAACCCTGCCTCCTGCCCTTACGGAGTTCACCATCTGGTGGATTTCTTGCTGCACAGCCCATGCCTGGCTCATGCAGATACTCTCTGTTTACTGGACAGATTAATACAAATGTCTAACAAACTCTGGAAGAGATGTAAAGCTGCAAAACTATAGACATACAATAAAACCCGTTAAAGGTCCTATATTAGCAACAGATCTCACAGCTATTAGATGCAACTAAGGACCTGGAAATAGAATTGAACATATTTTGTTTCTGAAGTCATCTTGTACCAGTAGAAGCCACTTCAGGCAATATAAATTCAAATAACATATTAAGAGTGAAAAACTGCCTTGGCTTGCAAGTCCTGGTCTGAAATCTAAATTCCATCCCTGAACTCCTGTATATGCATGCTCACTTCAGTCATGTCTAACTCTTTGCAACCCTGTGGACTGTAGCTCACACAGGCTCATCTGTCCATGGGATTCTACAGGCAAGAATGCTGGGGTGAGTTGCCATGCCCTCCTCTAGGGGATCTTCCCAACCCAGGGATTGAACCCAGGTCTCCCGCATTGCAGGTGAATTGTTTACCATCTGAGCCACCAGGAAAGCCCAAGAATACTGAGGTGGGTGGCCTATCCATTCTCCAGGGCATCTTCCCAAGCCAGGAATCAAACCGGGGTCTCCTGCGTTGGCAAGTGGATTCTTAATCACTGGACCGCCAGGGAAGTCTCCCTTGCATGTTTTTTTTTTTTAAACAAAGTTATAAAAATCCAACATAAACATAAAATAACTCAAATTATTTTTAAAAGGATGTTAAAACCTGGAGATAGTTTGAAGGAGAGAGGAATAAGTCAAACTAATCAGAAGGCAGCAACAAGGGGTAGAAGTAGTAATGGGGCTCATCATTCTGAACTATCACAGAAATAGGGTATAGGAATGACAGGATGCCCCAGGTTGAGTCAGGGGCAGAGGAGGAAGGGAGAAATTAAAGACTCTGGGATCCTACTGTATCACAATGTTCTAACGAACACTGCCCACTGGACGGGAGGCTAGTAAATATATCACACAAAGTCTGGGAGCAGCCTGAAAAAAAGGCTGTATAAAGTCGGAAATCATTTATGTATGAAAGAATCTTTTATCTCCTCCTTGCCGAGACCAGGGATGTCTCTTATGCTCAAACAGACTATGTTTGAAGAAGAAAATGCATAACATCTGCAAATTTCTTTGATCTTACATTTTTCTACAAGCCCTATTTTGCAGCTTCCTTTGTCTTCTGAAATTGTGCAAAGCACTTACACACCCATGCTTTTACCAGATAGGTATCTCATTTCATCTGATTTCCTCCAAAAGCCAGGAATGTTCACACCCCAATTCTCCCAGGCTTCAAAAACTGTGCACCCTCCTGAGGGGGGAATCCTCAAGTTCTGTGCCCCTCTTCTCTACCCAAGGATTATGACACAAGTAAATCTCTCCTTCTGAACTCTGGTGCTCCCGATGAGTGGTATGACTGTGGTCATATGTCATTGATTCTGAACTCCTACCCAAGCCAGCTTCAATAAGCATAACTCATTTACTGAAATGTGTAAACAACCCCAGCACTGAAGCAG
>SJYQ01091895.1:0-13320 GCA_006410935.1 Redunca redunca | reverse complement strand
TGCCTCAGGTCAGGAGGCCAGGGCTGCTGCTGTCTCCGGGGACTGCCCCACCCTTTGGCTGGCAGCAGGAGTTGGGTGGAATTGGACAGGCTGGCCTTGGCCTGTTAGCATTCTTGCTCCTGACAACGAGGCTGGCTCCCTCCTGGTCTTCAGGGAATGTTCTAGAAAAGGACAGGGTGCCCCCCATCCCTGCAGAGCCCCTGTGTCAGGGTGGATACAGAAGTGAGGAGGGAGCCCTGGAGTGGGCACAGGCCACTGCCTTCTGGCAGCCGGGCATCCCTTCCCTCTCCCCCCTCCACGACCCCGCTGGACCCCCCATGCACGGGTGCTGGGTCCTTGCTGCGCCCGCCCGCCCTCACCAGCCCTCTGGGGGCTCGGCCTCTCCCACGGGCCCTGGCAGTGGGCAGGGGCACCACACCATTCCCCGCCTACCCGTGCCAGCCCTTCTGCACTCTGGGGGGGGCCCTCTCCTCCCTTGGGCGCTCTTCGGCCTCACTGTGACCTTTCTGCCAGAGCTCCCAGCCAGGCCTCCTCTCGCTGAGATGGCACTCCCTCCCACCCCCACACGCTGAGCCGCCACAAAGACCAAAGAAGTGATGGCTTTTCTCTGTCCCCTGCTGCTCTGGGGGGAGGGGGTGGGCCTCCTGAGCCCTGGGATGGAAAGTCCCTAACTCGGCCCCCTCCTCAGCAGCCCAGAGCTCTACACTGGATGCAGCGGTGCCCCAGCACCCCTCCACTCCCCCCCCAGGCCTCGCTCTTGGCCCCCTTGGCTCTCAGCTCCCCTCGGCGCTCCCTGGGCTCCAGGCTCCAGCTGCAGCCTTCCTCCGCCCTGCTCCCTCCCTCCGCCCTGTCTCTGCCAGGTGCCTCCTCTCAGTCAGGCTTCAGAGAAGCCCTGGAGACAGCAGGGCCATGTTAAAAGCTTTTTCACAGTTTTAAGAAGATGGGGGTGGGGTGGGGTGGTGAGGATAGTGGTGGGGGGTCTGGCACCATCTCGTCATTGCTTTAATCCCAGCGACACAGGTGGCAGCCTCTCCCCTTTCCTCTCCCCCGCCATCAGCCCCCCAACCCCTCTCTCCTAGCTTGGTAATGAAGTATATTTATTGGTGAAGGAAACAGCTGCTGCTGCTTCTCCTGCTGCTGGGACTCGCTCCCCTGTCTCTTCTCCACGACCTTTCTCCAGCCGGGAGGGGAGAGCCAGAGCGCTGAGGCTGGGCCTGGGGCCTGAGGACTAGCAGGGGCCCCTTTGCTTTCCTGTGTTCCAGCCACCCGCCATTTCCTCCCTCCCTGCCTCCTGCCTGCCCAGCCTGGGCCCTGCCGTGTGGAGAGACACAGAAGCCTTACTGTCCTCTGGGGGCAGGAGCCGAGCCTTTTTGTTGCTCCGCTCCCAGGAGAGTGAGGGTGACGCAACTGATTAAAACCATTTTGTTCTAGGTGTGGCTGGTGGCATTTGTGGGTTGCCCATGGGTCTGGGGGAAAGGGAGAGGATTTCATCTCCGTAGCTCCGTGACTGTTGAGTAACCACACCTCTGCTGGGTGGAATGAGGCCCGCCTTGGAACGTCCCTGTGGACGTGGCCACCAGCCCGGCAGGACCAAGTGCAGAGCCTAGCCCTGGTGGCCGTGATTTGCAATAATCAGCTTTCATTATCTGGACTGTCTTCTCATCTGTAAAGTAAGGAGGGTGAAGTCTTCGTGGGTTTTCAGACTTTTAAAATTACAACCCAAACAAATATACATCTTATACATTGTGACCCAAGATACCCATGCTAATTTGTATGTATATAATGAACATACGTTTTACACAATAACATGAAGCCTTGCTACATGCAGTGTGTTCTAGTTACCATTCTATTTTATGAAGGAGGGGATAAAAGTGCTGTCTATAACCCACTAAATTGATTTCAAAATCTGTTGTTTCTTGATGGGCCCTAGATTAGAGGGTTTCTTAGACCAGAGGCTCCCAAACTTTCTCAGCTCACTGACCCATCAGTGCCTCAGTAGTTTTTACCTGGACCCCCTAAGCCAAAAGAAATACCTAACATTTCAACATGTTAGTTAAGCCAAGATCACTTAAGAATTTATGTCCTGGACTTCCGAGGTGGTCCAGTGGTTAAGAACCCGCCAGCCAATGCAGGGGACATGGGTTCAGTCCCTTTTCTGGGCAAATCCCACATGGATCCCTGGGCTGGGAAGATCCCACATGCCACAGGGCAGCTAAGCCCGTGTACAACTACTGAGCCCAACCAGCCACAACTGCTGAAGCCTGTGTGCCTAAAGCCTGTGCTCCACAAGAGAAGCCACCGAAATGAGGAACCCGTGCACTGCAACTAAACAGTAGCCCCAGTCATTGCAACTGGAAAAAGCCATGCAGCAATGATGACCCAGCGCAACCAAAAATAAATAGTAATCTTTAAAAAAAAATTTTGTCCTACCAAGTTAGTCATTAAAGAATACACAAAAGAAAAAAATTGAAAAAAAAATATCAGAAGAAACTATCTCTATTTCATTCTTAATAGCTACAGTAACTACTGGAATCTGTGTGCTTGTTGGGTGCTGGAAAACTGTCAGACTTTCTAATCAGATTGGACACCACCACCCTCATTTCATGTTCCACAGTGACTTTCATTTACTTTGTATCTCAGCAACCTCTAAAAACTCATCTCAAAGATGACATAATCAAAGGAATGTAGAGGAGTCTAAGGATAAAACTGAACCACCCTGAGCTTGCAGTTCTCTCGGTAGCCAACAGATGCTAAGTAACTCTAAATTTAAAATATCCTTCTGTGCTCCTGTGACTTGATTGTGGCACCCTACGGTACCTTGATGCACAGTTTGGGAACTGTGGGTCAGTACTGTAGGAACAATAGTTTCACTAGTGAGATTTTGTGGTTATTCTGTTTGTACATTTGGAAAGAACCAGGCTGAGGCCAGCAGGGTATACAGGAGACAGGGAGGAGATTCTGTCAGAAGCACAATAGGTGATGTCATGAAGCAGGTGCTTATCATTCCTCTGTATTCCCAAACTGACGCTGCTTTAGCACGTTTCCAGACTATGCAAGGAAGGGGTGATATACCAGATCGAGGGACTAGGGCAGAGTCCCAAGTGCCCTCATGGAGCCTGAGTGATTCAGTTCAGCTGCATGGTAGAGGGTGGAGTCGCCCATGGACTTCAGGGGCAGCCAAACTGTGGAGGACTCCCTGTGCTTGATGAGGGATTTGTAGGCTTGGTCCTGCAAGCAGGGATTAGCCATTGGAAGACTTCACCAGGAGCTCCATTTCATTTGGAATTGGTACTTTTTTTTTAATAGAGTTTTTTTAGAGCAGTTTAAAGCTTACAGAAAATTAAAAAGATAATACAAAGTCTCATATACCCCCTGTCTCCCTGGCTCCATTTCCCCTCTTATTAACATCTTGCATCAATGTACATTTGTTATGATTAATGAACCAATGTTGATACATTGTTAACAACTAAGATCCATAGCTTATATTGAGGTTCACTCTGTATTGTACAGTTTTATGGATTTTTGACATATACATAATGTCCTGTATCCACACTGTGAAAAATAGTTGCACTGCCATAAAAATCCCCTGTGCTCCACCTATTCAGTCCTTACCAGCACAAAAAAAAAAGAGAAAGTAAGTACTATAAGTACTAAGTACTATAAGTACTTATATACTTAGTACCTACTAACTATGTACCAGCAAAATATACACAAGATATTTTTAAGGAAAACTATAAAATTATGATGAGTGAAAACAAGGAAAATCAGAATATGAAGAGAGATTCCATGCTCATAGATAGAAAGCCTCTATTATTAATAAAGATGTCATTTCTTCCCATCTTGGGCAGTGAAATCTCAACCAAAATCCCAGGAGATTATTTCATGACTATCCACAGGCTTATTCTAACGTTTGTATGGAGAGACAAAAGACCCAGAATAGCCAACACAGGTAACAGAGAAAGAACAAAGTCAGAGGACTGACACTATCCAACCTCAAGACTTAATCATAAAGCTACAGTAACCAAGAGGGTGTGGCATTTGCGAAGGAAAAGACAAATCAGTGGAATGATCTAGGGATCCCAAAAGTAGATCCGCACAAATACAGTCAGCTGAGCTCTGACCAAAGAGCAGAATCAACTCAATGGAGAAAGGAAAGCAACCTTTGCAACAAATGGTGCTGGAACAACTGGATACCTCCGTGTGTGGGTGTGTGCTAAGTCGCTTCAGTCATTGCTGACTCTGCAACCCCATGGATTGTAGCCTGCCGGGCTCCTCTGTTCATGGGATTCTCCAGGCAAGAACACTGGAGTGAGTTGCCATGCCCTCCTCAGGGGATCGTCCCCACCTAGGGGTCAAACTCATGTCTCTTGCGTAGCCTGCATTTTGGTGAGTGGTTCTTTACCACTAGAACCACCTGGGAAGCCCAGACATCTACATGCCCCACCCAACCCCTCCAAAAAAGGATCTAAACACAGTACACTGTCCACAAAAATTAACTCAAAATTGATCATAGAACTAAACGTAAAACATACCAATAAAACTCAGAAGACCACATGGGAGAAGATCTAAGTTTGGCAACACATAGGAACATCGAAAGCACAACCCATGAAAGAAAAAATTGATAAACTAGACTTCATCAAAACTCCTGCTCTATGAAATCGCTGTTAAGAGAATGAAAAAGACAAGCCAACAATTAAGAGAAATGAATTTTTACAATTCAACAATATGAAACAAGCACCCCAATTTAAAAATGGGCAAAATATCTGAACAGACACCTCACCAAAGAGGATATGCAAGTGACTAGTAAGCACATAAAAGCTGCCCAGCATTATGTCACTTCAGTTCAATTTAATTGCTCAGTCGTCCAACTCTTTGTGACCCCATGAACCGCAGCACGCCAGGCCTCCCTGTCCATCACCAACTCCCAGAGTCGATCCAAACTCATGTCCATTGAGTCGGTGATGCCATCTAACCATCTTATCCTCTGTCGTCCCCTTCTCCTGCCCTCAATCTTTCCCAGCATCGAGGCCTTTTCTTTTTTTTAAACTAAAAGAATTGGCAATTTTATTTTCACATTTCACAATACAAATGAAAATTGTTTTTTCTGTCCCACTACTTCCCTCCAAAACTACTCTCTCTGATAGGAAGGGAGAACAAGTGTTCCTTGTCATGCTGTTAGAAAACACCCTGAGTCACAGCACCATGATCTGGTGAAGTACAAGTAATATAAAACTGACACAAAGAGGCACCCCAATCTCCTTATCTGTCTGGTCGGGTCATTCCTGGCCGGGTGGGCACCATCATGGGATGGGCAGGAGGTCTCATCACTGGGGGCCCAGGCATCATTGGCATGTGACCTCCCACAGGCAGCCTCATTCCAGGAGCAGGTCCCACTGGCATCATCCCAGGAGGAGGGGGACCCATGTGAGGTGCAGGCATCATCCCAGGGCGAGGAGGACCTGGGAGACTGGGGAGAGGTGGGATCATTGCCCCTGCAGGAGGAGGAGCAGAGAATGGAGTAGGAGGTATCTTTCCTTGTGGAAATGCACCAGTTGTTTGGTCAATCAGGCTCTGAGCCTGCTCTTCCGTCCATTTCTGATAGTAGTCTTTCGCATTCTGTTTGTGCTTCCTACCACTGCAGTGTGTCTTTCTCACAGATGGAGAATCACGGGTGAAGTCTGTGTCACAGTAGTCACAATTTAGGCATGTTGCTCCACAGGCCATTGGCAACTCCGTTCCGCCCATCAGGGTCTTTTCAAATGAGTCAGCTCTTCTCATCAGGTGACCAAAGTGTTGGAGTTTCAGCTTCAACATCAATCCTTCCAATGAACACCCAGGACTGATCTCCTTTAGGATGGACTGGTTGGATCTCCTTGCTGTCCAAGGGACTCTCAAGAGTCTTCTCCAACACCACAGTTCAAAAGTATCAATTCTTCTGGGCTCAGCGTTCTTTATAGTCCAACTCTCGCATCCATACATGACTACTGGAAAAACCACAACCTTGACAAGATGGACCTTTGTTGACAAAGTAATGTCTCTGCTTTTTAATATGCTGTCTAGGTTGGTCATAACTTTCCTTCCAAGGAGTAAGCATCTTTTAATTTCATGGCTGCAGTCACCATCTGCAGTAATTCTGGAGCCCAAAAAAATAAAGTCAGTCACTCTTTCCATTGTTTCCCCATCTATTTGCCATAAAGTAACAGGACCAGATGCTATGATCTTCGTTTTCTGAATTTTGAGCTTTAAGCCAACTTTTTCACTCTCCTCTTTAACTTTCATCAGGAGGCTCTTTAGTTCTTCTTGACTTTCTGCCATAAAAGTGGTATCATCTGCATATCTGAGATTATTGATATTTCTTCCAACAATCTTGATTCCAGCTTGAGCTTCTTCCAGCCCAGCATTTCTCATGATGTGCTCTGCATATAAGTTAAATAAGCAGGGTGACAATATACAGCCTTAACATACTCCTTTTCCTATTTGGGACCAGTCTATTGTTCCATGTCCAGTTCTAACTGTTGCCTCCTGACCTGCATACAGATTTCTCAAGAGGCAGGTCAGGTGGTCTGGTATGCCCTTCTCTTTCAGAATTTTCCACAGTTTATTGTGATCCACACAGTCAAAGGCTTTGGCATAGTCAAGAAAGCAGAAATAGATGTTTTTCTGGAACTCTCTTGCTTTTTCCATGACCCAGCAGATGTTGGGCAATTTGATCTTTGGTTCCTCTGCCTTTTCTAAAACCAGCTTGAACATCTGGAGGTTCACAGTTCACATATTGCTGAAGCCTGGCTTGGAGAATTTTGAGCATTACTTTACTAGTGTGTGAGATGAGTGCAACTGTGCAGTAGTTTGAGCATTCTTTGGCATTGCCTTTCTTTGGGATTGGAATGAAAACTGACCTTTTCTAGTCCTGTGGCCACTGCTGAGTTTTCCAACTTTGCTGACATATTGAGTGCAGCACTTTCACCACGTCATCTTTTAGGATTTGAATAGCTCAACTGGAATTCCATCACCTCCACTAGCTTTGTTCGTAGTGATGCTACCTAAGGTCCACTTGACTTCACATTCCAGGATGTCTGGCTCTAGGTGAGTGATCACACCATCGTGATTATCTGGGTCATGAAGATCTTTTTTGTACAGTTCTTCTATGTCACTGTGTCACTAGGGAATTACACATTAAACCAACGAGATACCACGCCACACCGATTAAGATGACAACATCAAATGCTGACAAGGATGTGAAGCAACAGGAACTCATTCACTGCTGGTGAGAATGCAAAATGGTAAGAGTTTGGCAGTTTCTTACAAAGTTTAAATAGTGTTTTTCTAAGATCCAGCAACTGGTCTCCTTAGTTGAAATTGTTATGACCATGCACAAATGTATGTGTAAATGTTTACACCAGCTTCATTAATAATTGCCAAAAACTGGAAACAACCAAGAAGTCCTTCAAAATGTGAATGGATAAAATAGGTACAGCGTGCAATGTATGGAAATGAGCAATCAAGCCCCAAAGCCAGGGAGGAAACTTAAGTGCATCATTGCTTTTGAAAGAAGCCAATCTGAAAGCCATACCATGATTCCAACTGTATGGCATTCTGGAAGAGGCAAAACTAGAGACAGTAAAAAGCTCCGTGGTGCTCCATTTTCAACGTGCATCCTCATGTGTTACTCAACCCTGCTGATGGGGAGCCTGGGGCTCGGTCAGATAAGCCTGCACAGTGAATGTGTAGCAAAAGAGGCTTCAGAATTGGAACTCCTGTGTTTTGGTGGGCAGATGTGGTCCCAGGGTCCTGCGGTGGGTCTCTGTGCTCAGGAGCATGCTAAAATATAGTTGCAGAACTGAAAAGGTGATGAGAGAGCATCTAGCTCAGCGGTTCCCAGCCCTGGTTATACATTAGAACCACCTGGGATACTTAACCACCCCAGAGATTCTGTTTTAATTGGTCTGTGGGGAAGGTGGGGAGGTGTCCAAGCATCCATCCATTTGAAAACATCCCAGATTCATTCTAATGTAGGGCCAGAGCAGAGAACTGCTAATCTAGTCCTATTTCCAGACCATCTATGGAGTCCTATTTACGAATATAGACAAGTTCCAAAGAGGGGCAGGAAGAGGGAATGGACTGCCTAAAACCCAAGTTAATTAGAGGCAAAACCAGGACTGGGTCACTAATCTCTGCTTCCTGGTCTACCTCTTTAAGAATCATTTTTCTTATTTAATGTCATGATACTTTTTGAGCCCCTATTTGCCCAGGGCTGGCTTAATGAAAATGCACCCAGTGGGTTAGCCCCTGAGTTCCCCACATTATCTGGAAGACGTGGGTAGCAAATAAGGGGGTCTGCACAGTCCCTGAATGTTGGATTTCGCCATGGAGTTCCCCACTGAGTGGCAGGCCCTGTGTCTGATGGACGTGATGGCAGGCGTGAGGCACTCATGGAGACATGGTCTGCTTCCTGCATCTGACCCATTTATGTATATATAACAGGTCCTAGGGTTTCCCTGGTGGCTCAGAGAGGAAAGGATCTGCCTGCAATGCAGAAGACCAGGGTTCGATCCCTGGGCAGGAAAGATACCCTGGAGAAGGGAATGGCAACCAACCTACTCCAGTATTCTTGCCTGGAAAATTCCATGGACAGAGGAGCCTGGTGGGCTACAGTCAGTAGGGTTGCAAAGAGTCGGACATGACTGAGTGACTGACACAACAGGTCCTGGTCCAGCGAGGCCACAGTTTGCACCATTTTATGATGACTTACAGAATCTCAGGTCTCATCCTCCTCTCTTTAATGGCCCCAGCAGAGAAAAAGCAGGGCTGAGGTTCAGAACCCCAACTCTATCTAGTTTATGCGTGCTAAGTCGATTCAGTTGTGTCCGACTGTGCGACCCTATGGACTGCAACTTGCCAGGCTTCTCTGACCATGGGATTCTCCAGGCAAGAATACTGGAGTGGGTTGCCATGCCTTCCTCCAAGGGATCTTCCCCACCCTGGGATCGAACCCCTGTCTGTTACATCTAACCTGCACTGGCAGGCGAGTTCTTTACTACTAGCACCACCTGGGAAGCCCAGTTTATGTTTAGACCTTAGAAAAGTTCCTGAACCTTTCTGGGCTTATTTTTCTCTTTGGGAAAATGGATGCCATGATACTTGCTCTCTGGTTACTTCACTGCATTGTAAGGAGGCACCAGATCATAGGAGAGTATGCACATCAAAGTGCGTTTTGAGAGGTTAAGTGGTGATGAGTGGTTTTAATTGCTGTAATAGCTAACACTGAATGTTCATATTGGGCCAATAGCTGATCAGCTATAGCTTATCCAATAAACTTTACAGGAACTTTGCAACTCCCCCCCCACCCCATTTTAGGGATGAGGAAATTGATGCCCTGACAGGTTCAGTTACCTTCCTAAGGTCTGACAACCTCTGACAGAGCTAAGGGTCAGTACTGGGCTTGCTGGCTGACACCTGAGTTCACATGTTCAACCATCATGCTTTATCGCCCACCTGGCAGCAGAACACTTAGATTCTGGGCCTGACTGTGCTTTCTATATTCTTAGGGAAGTTTACCCGTCTATAAAATGGAATGGAGAAGGAAGTCATTTTGTAATCTCTGATGTCTTAACGGTCAGAGGGTGTGTTCTCAAATGGTTTGTTGCATTGTATCTGCCCCAGTGTTCCCTTCCCCACCATGGAAAGGTTTGGAGCTATCCAGAAAGACAGTTTAGGCCTTAATGGAGGGGAGCAGAAGCAGAAAGGCTGCAGAAGAGAGGGGACACACACACAGAGCGTCACCCCCAGCAGCTCCGCCAACCTGCGCTGAGATTGCCCCATGCTTGGCTCTGCTTCCCTGGCTTATTGATTGAGGTGATTCTTCTGCCAGATCCCTGAAGGAGACCAATCTATGGTCAACAGCTCCGAGGACAGTCCCTAAGCGCTTCCTATCTGCCGGGTGCCGTTCTGACTCCAAGGTCCAATGGATCTAGTCAGTCCCCTTCTCAAGGAGTTCACAGTCTCCTGGGGTAGACAGACATGTAAACAGCTAATGCTAATGCAAGTATACATGAATATTCAATAGGCAGAAACAGCCTCCGTGCTCTGGGAGCAAAGAGGGAGGATTTGCTGGAAACCTTGAAAGTGGTGAAGGAGAGCAGGGGAAGGGCACTCTGCTGAAGGAACAGTTCGAGCAAAAACACGAGGTATGAAGTGCAGGGCTCATTCTCTGAAGGGCAAACAGCGCAGTGAGGTTAACTCCAAGCAAGTCCCAAGGGAGACAGAGAGGTGAGGGTAGAAAAAGAAGGTTAAGGGTTGGGGCCAGACCATGAGGGCCTTGAATGCCAGAATGAGGAGTGAGATGGCCTGGGGAAGGAAGGAAGGATGTGACTTCTACCTGGGGCCAATTGAGGGAGTGTCCTGACCCATGCCAAGAGAGGACGTGCCCTGAGTTCACCCTTCAAACAAGCAGCATCTTACCCTCGAAGCTTTCCCAGCTTGACGCTTCCAGCTCTGCCATCCTTCCCTCCCCCAGCCAGTCCTATAAGTGGGTCCAGATGGTCATTCCTATTTTAGGTCGGGGTGTGTGTTGGGGGAGGGGTAGCTATGAGCTCTATCAATCCGTTCCTGAGCTGTCTGTTAGAGGAGCTTCTTCCAGGACACTGCTGTGATCCTCTGAGCCTGGAAGGGAGTGTTAGGCCTTGGTGGAGATATCCCATCTGTCTGTGCATGATAGGGGTGGCAGCAGCAGAGGAGGCAAGGACACGGGCCAGGGAGGCTTTTGCATTGGGTAAGAGGACCGAGGTGACGTGTACATGTGGGAGGTGGCCCTGTGAACAGGCTGTGATGGGGAACAAGCCTGGGACAGAGGCTCCAGAGGAGTCAGAGAAGGAGCTGGCTTCTCCCTCCAGGTACCTGGAATTCTCCAGGCAAGAATACTGACTCTTTTCGACCCTATGGACCATAGCCTGCCAGGCTCCTCTGTCCATGCGATTATCCAGGCAAGAATACTAGAGTGGGTTGCCATGCCTTCCTCCAGGGGATTTTCCTGACCCCAGGCATGGCAACCCACTCCAGTATTCTTGCCTGGAGAATCTCGTGGACAGAGGAGCCTGGCAGGCTATGGTCCATAGGGTCGCAAAGAGTCAGACATGATAGAAGCAACTTAGCACAGCAAACGGACCCCTTCAGGTACCTGCCTCTTCTCATGCCCCTGCTTCTGCAGCTGCTTAGACCAAGGGTAGGAGGTTGCAGGCCATGGGGAAAGGGGCTAGGGCTCTCTAGTCAGACCCTGCTGAGCACTGTGCCTACCAACATCCATGGGGCCCTTAAAACTCTTGGGGCACTGCCAGGTAGCAGCTAACAAGCTAGGTTCCTGCCCTCAGACTGACTGTAGCTGTCATACTAAGCTTATAAGTATTTGTCATTCATTCAGTTTAGCAAATACTGGTTAAGGAAATGCTCTAAACTAGACACTAGTAGGCATTGGTTTTACAAAAGCGAAAAAGATAAATACAGTGTCTTCCTTCAAGGAGTTTCCAGCCTAGTGGGGGAGTCCAACAAGACATAGCCACATACATGCTGTGAAGGAAAAGAACAAGGTATTCCAGTAGCTTTCTCATTTAGATTGGGAGGCCAGGGAAGAGCTCTCTGAGAAAGCAACATTTAATCTGTGACTTGAAGGATGAATGGAAGTTAGCCAGTTTGGGAGGCAGTAGGGGCATTTCAGGTGAAAGAGAACAGTATGTGCCAAGTCTGTGGGGTATGAAACAGCATGGCCCATGAACGGAACTGAAAAAGGCTGTAGGACAGTGAACAAGTAAGCAAAAGGGCGTGATGCAGGGCGTGTAAGCCATGGTGTGTTTGTGTTTTATCTAAAGTGCAATGGGAAGCCACTGAAGGCCGTAGAGTAAATGTGGTGCTTGTGTTAGTACAACCAGATTTGTGGCAGACTCTGAGAAAGGCTGACTTTGGTTGTTTATTCATCCATATACACAATAAATGTTTAAAGAGCACCCACCAGCCCTTTGCTAGAATTACGGGTTGACAGTGATAGAAGAGGCATGTCTAAGGTATAGATTTTCCTTGGAGACCTTCCTCCAGAAGAGATGAGACAGGTATAGTCAATGAATCAAGATGCAATTTCCTCATTCCACAAACATATACTGTACACCTCTTCTATATCTGTGCCAGGTGCTGGCTGTTGCCCTTCACGGATCATACACACGGGCCACAGGAGAGGCACAAACATACTCAAAAGAATTTTGACTGGGTGAGAATCATTTTCAGCTGTGATATCTGTGAGGCCTTTATAAAAACATCCATTTAGTCACTCTGTAAATCAGGAACTATCTAGTGGGCATCTGCTCTGCACTAGGAACAGTGCAAGCTACTGAAATTAAGGACCTTAGAGTTCCATAACAGAGGTAGATGTATGCCCCACAAATGCATTAAAATATTAGGTGCTAAAAATAGACCAGCACTGAAGGAGGGTAATTCAACGGAAAAAAAATCTTCCCCAAAATGCCCAGCTCCCACCTTTCTGAGTGGATGTAGCCATACCTCTCACCAGCTTAATTCTGAGCTGCTGCCTTCCTTCTTTGTCCTCCCATTTCCCCTTCCCACTCCAGCAGATTCCATTTCCTTTGTCTAGGCATCTGTTTAAAAAGCCCAAAGAATTCAGAGCCTGGCTTCTTCATATGATAGTGTGGCTTCTTCATATGATAGTGGCTTCTTCATATGATAGTGTGATCTCAGACAATTACTTAACTTCCGTGAGTCTCAGTTTTGCCAATTGTACAATGAAGGGATGGGATCACATCTAAGGCTTGTGATTTACTCCAGCCAGGGTGATATTCACACTCCTGCACATTGCTCTGCAAGGCCTTCCTTTCTTTGCACCACTGCACGCACCCATCCTGGAGCCACCTGGCAAACATCAGGACTTGGTTCAAATATCTCCAGGCAAGTTATCCCTACTTCTACACATATGCCACACATTATTTTAGCTTATCCTTCCTTTATGCTACCACTACCTCGTGAAAGACCACAGAATGAAAGAGAGAGGGAAACAGACTTGGAGTTGAGTCCTGGCCACTTATCTCACCTCTTAAGCCTCAGTTTCTCACTGGTAATGTGTGGGAAATGGAAACAGTGACAGACTATTTTGGGGGGGGAGCTCCAAAATCACCGCAGATGGTGACTGCAGCCATGAAATTAAAAGATGCTTGCTCCTTAGAAGAAAAGTTATGACCAACCTAGACAGCATATTAAAAAGCAGAGATATTGCCAACAAAGGTCCATCTAGTCAAAGCTATGGTTTTTCCAGTAGTCATGTATGGA
>SJYQ01091894.1:0-18072 GCA_006410935.1 Redunca redunca | reverse complement strand
TGTGGTTTTTTGTGTATAACTCTAAGCATTTTGTGTCAAATACTTTTCATGTAATTTTTATTTTTATGCTACCATGTAGGTGGCATTCAGAACTAATTTAAATAACAACATGAGTAGATCTGATTACAAATTTAAATACTCATTAAGAGGTGTGTGTTATGGAGTAGACTAAAAAACGTTCATCTTGCATCTGGTGTTACACCCACATCTTGAGAGAAGCTCCTTGCTTGAAGTTACCCGTGTGTCCTCGTGTGTGTTATGGAAATGTTCTTTTGTGTGTCGCTGTCACTTGAAAAGAGTCGAATCTGTTGGTGCCCACATCTCAGCTGTCCTGTCTTCTGAGTGCTTGAATCTTCTGGCTGGGGCTGATGCCTACTACGTGCCAGCCTGGTGAAGTGTCCTTTGTTTAATTAGCCTCCAGTTGCGTTTCCTTACGGGAGAAGCAGCGCTTTAACTGAGACAAACACGGAACTGCAAATGAGGAGACTTGTGGTGATGTAAAGTGATTTTCCTGCTTCAAATACTTCTGGGTACCAAACTAACTTTGATTGGAGTAATGAGAAGTTCCTCAGTGGTGTAACCCGAGGAGCCAGACTCACTGCACACTGGGTCAAATACTTGGGTGTGGGGAGGAGCAGACACAGTTCTTCCCTCTCTTGCTGCAGGTACTTTAATTATCGCACCACCCGGTTCCTGGCTGAGGAGGGATTTTATAAATTCCATAACTGGTTTGATGACCGTGCCTGGTACCCTTTGGGTCGAATCATTGGAGGAACAATTTACCCAGGTGAGGGGAACAGGATTTTTTTTTTTCCTTACAGCAGTAACTTACTTGTATAACATGGAACAGTGTGTTTTATTTCTAATATCTTTGTTTTGTGACACTTGTAATTTCATTCTGATTGCAGATTCCTAAAAGTAGATCCTATATAGAAGGGAGAACGTGTATGAGAGAATGGGGGTGGGTAGCGTTTCATAAATTCTGGACTTCTGATTGAATCCACAGGATGGGAGTTTATAGGCCTTTTGCAGCTGCTATGTTAGTGTTTCTGGTGGGTTGTTGAGACCTGTGTAACCACCGTATTGATAACTTGGATTTTCCCTTTCTCTTTCCCTTACGTTCTTTGTCTTTGGAGGATAACCTGTTGGCCTCTCTTCTTCCTGTTGCAGGCTTAATGATCACCTCTGCTGCAATCTACCATGTCCTCCATTTTTTCCACATCACCATCGACATTCGGAATGTCTGTGTGTTCCTGGCCCCTCTCTTCTCTTCCTTCACCACCATCGTCACGTACCACCTTACCAAAGAGCTCAAGGTGAAGGATTTGGGGTGACAGGAGGCTTGGGAATGGATGCTGTTGAACCTCTCTAGTAGATGCTAAAGGGTGGGGGACTGAGAGCTTAAGAAGGGCAGGAAGCTAGGGGCTAAAGACAGCTTTTGTTGCGCCGAATTGCTCGTTTCATCCCAGTCCCTCCCTAGAATATGTGGTGTCTTATCATTAACAACTGTTTGTCCATATAAGGGAATGTTTGAAGGTCAAATATAAATTGCTGTATATGGAAAAAGAATTTTTGTGTTAGTTTACTCATCACAGGACTGCCTTTTTTTTTTGCTGTCTTTATTTTTGGCTGCAGTGGGTCTTCATTGCTTTGTGGAGATAGTGAGAGGGGGCTGCTTATTTGTTGTGGCATCTCTTAATGCAGAGCTTGGGCTCTAGGCACATGGACTTCAGTAGTTCCGGCTCGAGGGCCCTAGAGCACAGGCTCTAGGTGGTGCATGGGCTTACTTGCCCTGCAGTGTGTGAATCTTCCTGGACCAGGGATCTAACCTGTGTCCGCTGCATTAGCAGGTGGATTCTTATCCACCAGGCCACCAAGAGAGTCCTGGAAAAAAAATCTTTAAAGTGAGATTTAGATTTTGAATCTAGTATCCCTCACAATCTAAGGGAGAGAAAAAATAGCTACAAGATATGTTCCAAAACAGTTAGTTCTTCCTATTGGAAATGGACACTTAGCTTAACAATTATTTGTTGATTTTTTAAGAAACATTTATTTGAAAATTCTGAAACCACTTGGCTCTTATAATTAGAGTCTGTGATATGGTCTCTCCTTCCCCAGGTTTCTGCCTTGCTGACCCTGGCTCCTGGGATGTTGTTATTTGTGGCTGTGGTGTCAGGGAGATACCTGAGAGGTGCTAAACCAGTTGAAGGGCTTGGGAAACTTGAGTTTAGTTTGAAAGCTCTTTCATCCTTGCTGCCCTGTTCCAGATTTGACTCTTATCAACAGACAGGTCCTTCCTCTTTCTGTGTGTGAGTTATATTTTGTTTTTCCTCTTTCCCGAGTTCACAGATTGACTTGGAATATTCCAGCTCTATTATCTAAGCTGGCATCTTTAGTCCACTGTAGATTATCACCTCTGTTTGTTGACTTTTTAGCTCAAATACTTGAGTCTTCCTTTGTGTATGCTTGCATAGCTTTTAGGGGTGTGACTGGTGTTCCTGTGGTGTGCAGATATTGTTGGGGAGAACTCAAATTTGGGAGTACTCCAACCCAGCCGCCCGTTCTGGGGCAGCATCTGACTGATTTCATGATTTGTCTGTTCTTAGCACATGTGTGCTCAGTTTCAGACTTAGTGCCATGGCAGGGAGGGAACTGGTTCTGAAGTGCGTAACTTTCTTCTGCCGCAAGCATTCCTAGCATCACATCTCCCTTGCAAAGTGTCGAACTATTCTCTGGGCCCCGTAGAAGCAGGTTGGAGTAGTGGATCCTCTCCTCTCCCACAGCTGTATTGGTGTTGACTTCCTGTTACCCCTCTTGTCTTACAGGATGCAGGAGCTGGGCTTCTTGCTGCCGCCATGATTGCTGTGGTTCCTGGCTATATCTCCCGGTCTGTGGCTGGCTCCTATGATAATGAAGGTAAGACTTAAAGTTCACCTTATTATCCAGTAGAGCTCTGTAAAGGGTAATAGAATCTGGGTTCAAATCTGCTATTTAGCAATAGCAAAAATGGTGTCTGGGTGAGATTAGAAGTGGGCAGGAAGGGACCTCAGACTGTTAAGTTTATATTCTCTCTCTCATTTTCTCTAGAAAGGTAGCTGGTAATTTTCCTTAAATGAGGCTTCTGGCTCATCTCTGTATTCCTAAAAGTAGAGTTAGGTTTTAGGGTTGGGTGGGTTTTTGTTGTTGTTTATTCACTCAGTGGTGTCTGGTCTCATTTTGCGATCTCATTTACTGTAGCCCACCAAGCTCCAGGGTTGAATAATACCGTTGTTTTAACACTGTAATCATTTGCTTTATTTTAGATGAAAGGAATGGATATTCTTAAAACCATAATGACTTTTATTGACATTTCCAAATCACTCTGTATTTACTTAATGTTATTGGTAAAACAGTGTTAGATATTACAGAAATAGTTAGTGAATAAGAGTATTGGCTTATAGTTAAGGAATTACAGAGATAGATAATGAACAAAATAATTTAGCCCATAATCTATTAATGCAGACCTATAAAAATAAATCTAACGGGCAGATAGTATTGTATACTATGAAAGAAGTATGAACAGAGTACTTTGGGAATGCAGTGAGAGAAGAGATTCAGATGTGGGGATCAGGGAAGGCTTTTTGGAAGTAGTTGTGTTTGAACTGGGTCCTGAAGTTGGAACTTCATTAGGCAAATATTAAGGAGAGAGGCAGTCAGGGCATAAAGACCAGCCTGTGGTAAGACGTAGAAGCAGGGTGGTGCTTGATAGTACGGGATATCATTAGGACTCAAATAGCAGGTTCAGTGCCTGAAAGGAACAGTAGCAATAATGACTAACACTGAGTGCTTGCTGCAGGCTAGATTCTGTTGCAAGTGCTTTACATGCAATGGTTAAATTTGTCTTTATGACACGTTTATGAAGTAGACACTATTATATAGGACTCTTTTTTTTCTTTTGCCAGAAACTGAGACAGAGATGTAGAGTAATTACACTGTTAATGGGTTGTAGGTCTGAGATATGCAGGGAGTTTGTTGGAGATCAGTATTTAATATCCCAGTGTGGCCTTCTAGTGGATTTTGTGTTTTTTCTGCAGGGATTGCCATCTTTTGCATGCTGCTTACCTATTACATGTGGATCAAAGCAGTCAAGACTGGTTCCATCTACTGGGCAGCAAAGTGTGCCCTTGCTTACTTCTACATGGTAACTCTTCACTCCCTTCTTCCAGGAGTCTCTCTCTGTCTGCATACCTGTTGGGATCAACTGATGTAAACTGGAAGTAGCTCTTGGGGTTTGAGACCATAGAGCAGAGGACAGAAGCTTTATTATCTTTAGTGTCCATACAAAGCCTAACCAAAGGCAGGCAGATGATAAGATAGAGGAAATTTTTTTTAATTTTAGAGGTCTCCAGATACTGTATTTCTTATGGATAATATTGGTTGACCAGCTCTCTTTTCTGATATGTTTCCCTTAAATTTTTCCTTTCCTAACACATATTTTTTTCTGTTCAATCTTTCATTAAGCCTGAGACTTCTTCCCTTAACTGTTTCCACTTGCCCACATTTTGCATGTATCCCTGAATCCTCCATGTGACGTTATAGTAGGTCACATCCAGATTAACGCCGAGGGTCAGGGGCCTTTTGTTTTGTGATCACAATGACAGGAGCCATATAGAACAGAGGACTGAATTACAGTAATGGGTTTAATTTGATTTTCCTGTTTAAAGAAATCAGTTACTTAAACTGTTTAAACCACTTGGCGTTAATAAAGTTTTTGGTTACCATAAATAGGTGTTCTTTAAAAAGGTCACAGGTAATGAGGAGTGCTGAGAGGAACTGTCCTTTTTCATCCTGCCCTAGGTCTCTTCCTGGGGAGGTTACGTGTTCCTGATCAACTTGATCCCGCTTCATGTACTGGTGCTGATGCTCACAGGACGCTTCTCCCACCGGATCTACGTGGCGTACTGTACTGTCTACTGCCTGGGCACCATTCTCTCCATGCAGATCTCCTTTGTGGGTTTCCAGGTGAGCCCTAGACTGAGTGGAGTTTTTAGTTTCTTCCACTTTTTTCCTAATCATCTCCAGCTAAATTGATTTGACCTTGGACTGCTTGTGTTAACTGAAACAGCAGAATCATTGGTCAATAAAGTCTGCCCCCTGAGAGTGTTAATATTTGTTCATGTTGTTTAATTGCTCTTAAGTTAGCTTAAGTTTGGGGAGAAGCAGGGATATTTTGGTAGAACTGAGTTGATGTGAGTGATCACAGTTATCTTTTTCAGTCCTTCTTAATGTGAATGATCCCATTCAGTAGTAATGACCCCTGAACTTATTAATGGGGCCAAGTAATTAAGTCCTTTAAGAAGCAGAACATAGACCTTTTAACCTCATTACTTCATCGGGTTAAGAGACAGCTATTAAATCAGAGGAATGATGCGATATGTGTGATTTTTTCATGTAAAATTCTTACGAAAAGTGGAACCCTTATTCAGCTCAGCAAGTATTTCTTTGCTCATCCCCTACAACGTGCAATTTGCTAATAACTGGGAAATGTAAAAAGTAAAGATATGATCCTGGTCTTTAAGGAAGTCTTGCTGGGAAAGATACCCATGTAGCTCTCTGTGATGCAGTGGTCCTAGAAATGTAGTCCTGGACCAGCAGGCTCAGCAGCTTCAGGGAGTACATTAGAGATGCAAATTCAGGATTTGAATCTACTGAGTTTTAGAAGCTCTGGCGGTGGGGCTCAGCTGTCTGTGTCTAAACACCCCTTCTTCACTCTACCGTGATTATGCTCCCCGGGGGAGTTTGAGAACCATTTGTCTAAGTTACAGGAGAGATCCAAGTTGTGTAGATATAGAGGAAAGCGATGGATTTCAGCTTGGCAGAGTAGGAGGCAATAGTATTTGCTTGGGGCCTTGAATGATGGGAATTTTAATGAATGCAAATTTGGGGAAAATGAGAAAATTATAATCGAGGCTCAAGAAGTAGCCTGAGCAAAGGCCAGACATGTGATATTGATAAGAATATGGTACACTTTGGACTCCAGGTATTCTATGGAAATGTGCCAGGTGAATTAGACCCTCCCCTGGATTGGCCCTAGTTCCTTGGTAGCCTCAGAACTCACTGGACCCTTTGGTCTGAACTTGGTCCAGATAATTCAGGTCAAGGCTGGACCTGTTGTTTTCCTGACATTCTCACACCTCTGCTTTCACCTACAGCCCGTCCTTTCATCGGAGCACATGGCAGCCTTTGGGGTCTTTGGTCTCTGCCAGATTCACGCCTTTGTGGATTATCTACGCAGCAAGTTGAATCCACAGCAATTTGAAGTTCTTTTCCGAAGTGTCATCTCCCTGGTGGGCTTTGTCCTTCTCACCATTGGAGCTCTCCTCATGCTGACAGGTAGGAAAGGCTTTTAGTATTAAGTGTAAATGGGTATGAACGTAGCATAAACTCCAAAAAACATGGGTTATTTCCTGACCACAGGAAGATGCATTCTTTTTCTCCCATTTTTCTTGGATTTCATGCATATTAAATCGATATTATACACTCAATCCATTTGTCAGCCAGTATTTGGATTCAGCATAGAAAGAAGATCTTATTAGATCAGTATTTAATCTTAGAAGATTCACACTTGGTAACAGAACTATATTTACCATGCTTATCTTTCTCTTTTTTTCTTTTGTCCTTTTCTTTCCTATTGGTGTATTGGTAGGGTAGGAGAAATCCTAACATTGTTTGCCCTACAACGTGACTTCATCTAATCCTAAATGACAGAGCTATGTCTGTTTAGTTTGGTTAGCATGGCACATTTTCCTCACATAGACGTCTCAGAGTCTAAATTGATTTTGCCCAGGACTCTGTATTGTCTAATTCAGAGCAACGCTGGAGGACGGCCTGACTTAGTTTATAGCATTGGCCTTGGTTTGACCAGATCCAACCCACTCCATACTCTTGCCTGGAAAATCCCATGAACGGAGGAGCCTGGTAGGCTGCAGTCCCTGGGGTCGTGAAGAGTCAGACATGGACTGAGCTACTTCACTTTCGCTTTTCACTTTAATGCATTGGAGAAGGAAGTGGCAACCCATTCCAGTGTTCCTGCCTGGAGAATCCCAGGGACGGTGGAGCCTGGTGGGCTGTCGTCTATGGGGTCACACAGAGTCGGACACGACTAAAGTGACTTAGCAGGAGTCTAACCCTTCCAGGAAGCATTTCCACCTTCCTTCTCTGAGTTTACATACAGCCTGACTTTATTCTGCTGACTGTGCTGACATAAGTACTCTCAAATTTGAAAGAAAGGAATCAGTGAAATTCTCAAGGTATTCGTGACATTTAGACAAAAACCTAGTCTTGCTTTGTCTCAGAGAATCTTATTAAAATGGAAAGTTCTGATTAGTTAGGATCAGATATTATTTTGTTTCAGAAGTAATTGTGAAATATTTGTTGCCTCTTTGCTGCCAGGAAAAATATCTCCCTGGACGGGGCGTTTCTACTCGCTGTTGGACCCTTCCTATGCTAAGAACAACATCCCCATCATCGCCTCTGTGTCTGAGCATCAGCCTACGACCTGGTCCTCATACTATTTCGACCTGCAGCTCCTTGTCTTCATGTTTCCAGGTCTGTCTGCCTTGTTCTGAAGTGATCTTCTTTGTAAGAATTATTTGATTCAAAATAAGTAAAATACACCCATTCTTATATTTTTATTGTTTTTGTTTTTTGCCTGTGTATTTATGTGGTACAGACGATGGCTAAACATGTTTTTCTAATATTTGAAGCAGAATGGAAATCAGAAGTTGAACAATTGCAGATACTGCCAAGTTCAGAGTCTCACAGTTTTCTTTTCAGTTGTATTATAAAATTCAACTCTAATTCAGATTTTTTTTTTTTTTTTAGTACTTCTAATGTACCCAACCCCTCATCCCTGACTCCTTCCCATTTATCTTCTTGACAGTATTTTGACAGTAGGCATAGCTGATTGTAAAGCCTCTTCATCTAACTTCTGGCCAGTTCAGAGATAAGAATTTACCACTGGTAGGGAACTTTTTTTTTTAATTGAAATAACTTTATATTTTTTCTTACTATGAAAATAAGTTGTCTTTTATACAAATAGAGACAAATATTAAAGCTTCAGGAGTTCTCACCATACACCTGTTGCTCCTGTTAACACTTGGAATGAATATTCATCCAGTTGTTTACTGATTAAAAGTCAGATGATAGTTTTTCTCCTGACTTAAAATTTTATAATCATAATTTATGTTATTTAGGATTATGTCAGTGAAANGGAAATCAGAAGTTGAACAATTGCAGATACTGCCAAGTTCAGAGTCTCACAGTTTTCTTTTCAGTTGTATTATAAAATTCAACTCTAATTCAGATTTTTTTTTTTTTTTTAGTACTTCTAATGTACCCAACCCCTCATCCCTGACTCCTTCCCATTTATCTTCTTGACAGTATTTTGACAGTAGGCATAGCTGATTGTAAAGCCTCTTCATCTAACTTCTGGCCAGTTCAGAGATAAGAATTTACCACTGGTAGGGAACTTTTTTTTTTAATTGAAATAACTTTATATTTTTTCTTACTATGAAAATAAGTTGTCTTTTATACAAATAGAGACAAATATTAAAGCTTCAGGAGTTCTCACCATACACCTGTTGCTCCTGTTAACACTTGGAATGAATATTCATCCAGTTGTTTACTGATTAAAAGTCAGATGATAGTTTTTCTCCTGACTTAAAATTTTATAATCATAATTTATGTTATTTAGGATTATGTCAGTGAAATAGTGTTTAAGATACAGCATTTGTTAATTTTTTAAGTACAGAGGTATGTAAAGAAGGTGGCAAATGGTCCATAAACTTCCACAGCAATATTTTAATTGATGTGTTTTATTCTGTTTTATAAATATTCTATAGTTAAATACCTCCTTTATGTTGGACATTTAGGTGGTTTCAGATTTTGTGCTATTTTAGAGTGCCATAGTAACATCTTTGCAGGTGTCTGCTTGTTTTTCCAGCTCTTCACTTCTTTTTTCCCTTTATTTTTGTAGTTGGTCTCTATTACTGCTTTAGCAACCTGTCTGATGCCCGGATTTTCATCATCATGTATGGTGTGACCAGCATGTACTTTTCAGCTGTAATGGTGAGGAATGCCCTCAGTCCTGGTGAACCTTTCCATCCTTGACTCTGGGGGTTTTCTTCTTCCCCCAGCATGGGAGGATTCAGTGCTGACAATTGTGCAGAGGCTTCCTTCTGAGCACTTGAGGGGCTGAGTGGTAAAGCTGCTCACTGCTGTTGACCTTTCCCGGGAATGTACAGGATACTCACATTTTCTGATTGTGAGGCCCACCTTTCTTGGATTCATACCCTTGTGTCAAGGAGAGGCCCTGTGCAGGTTCCTTCCCCGTTCTTGCTGGAGTCTCAAAAAGGGACATGTTTTTTTCTTAAAGGCCTGGGTGCTGAGTGCCAGGTTGTTAAAAGAGAGGAGAGATTTTATATATTGCAGTTAAGACAGTGCTTCTCAGACTTTTTTGATTCCAAACCACAATTAAGAAATACTTTTTATAGCCTATAATTACTCAAGATGTACATACATTCGTACATGTAGAACTGGGAAAGAAAAAAAACTTAAAAACCCCACATAACTTCTATTTTAGGTGTGTCAAGTATTTTCTCTCCTATTTTGTTCTGTTCCATTGACAGACCATGTTTGTTGAAAACCCCTAAACAGAGGTCATCATCTACTAATAGGTTGAAATCTGTAATTTGTAAAACACCGATTAGATTGTGATCTTGCTTCCTGTTTTTTTAGGTGCGTCTGATGCTGGTGTTGGCGCCTGTTATGTGCATTCTTTCTGGCATTGGAGTCTCTCAGGTGCTGTCCACTTACATGAAGAATTTGGACATAAGTCGGCAAGACAAGAAAAGCAAGAAACAGCAGGATTCTACTTACCCTATTAAGAATGAAGTGAGAAGCAACACATAGAACAGGCTGGGGGAACTGCATGTGTGTGTGTGCGCGCGCGTGTGTGCACGCACATGTGCAAGCATCTGTGGGGATTTTTTTGAGTGAGGGGGAGTAAAGTGGAGCACTGTCACAAGAGGTCAGAATTAATTAATGTAGCCTCTGACTTATTTTGGTTCATTTTTTCTAAATCCATTGACTGTCTGTAAGAAGCTGTTCTGTGCTATTGTAAATTTAATTTGGTTTACAACACAATTCTTCCTTGTCTAGGTGGCAAGTGGCATGATACTGGTCATGGCTTTCTTTCTCATCACCTACACCTTTCATTCGACCTGGGTGACCAGTGAGGCCTACTCTTCTCCCTCCATCGTGCTGTCTGCTCGTGGTGGAGATGGCAGTAGGATCATTTTTGATGATTTTCGAGAAGCATACTATTGGCTTCGTCACAATACTCCAGAGGTGAAAATTTGGGAGGTGTGGGGTTGTGGGGTAGGAAGAAGGGAAAGACATTTGCTGTTATAGTGAATCAAATAGGTTTTAGATGGTAGAAAGCTTGGAGAAATTAGAACTATAAAACCTGGTGTTGAATGGGCCTTAAAGGTCAACCTCCATTCAAGTTAGGATGTCTTCTATAGCAGCCTTTCCTGGTTCAGATTATCTGTATTCTGCTTGGACACTTGTATTGAGAGCATGGGATATTCTTGTGAGGTAGGCCATCCCAGTTATAAAAGAGAAAGGTTAACAGTAAGTAATGCATGTTTATTGTAGAAAAATCAGAAAACAAGCGAAAAACAAAGACACAAATTTTCTATAAAGGATCACCTAATGATAACCACTTTTAATATTTTGGTTTATACCTTTGGAGCATTTCCTTTTCAGTAGCTACTGAGATTGGCAATTGTGAGTTAGATTCTTATAAGAATTTCTTTTTCTTTATTCATCATATCCTGTGATTTATCCCCTCCCACTTCCTACCTCCTTTCTTTATAGGAACTGATTTTTATGATATTGTTTATGATCATTTTTTATGATGATCATTTCTCTGATGACACCAAGCTGTTTATTTGGAAATATTACACAGCTCCCTACACCTCCCATGCCAGTATGTTTATTTTATACTGGAATGAAAGTATTGGCAATGCTGGATTGTATAATTTGCATTGAGATTTCATTATGGTATACAAAGGTAGGACCAGGAGCCAAGATTTATTTTCTTGTTAGGCATGCATTATTCTGCAAAGAGTCAGACACAACTGAGCAACTGAACTGAACTGATTCTGTAAAGATGTTAATTAGCTGTATGTTAATTCCTGTCAGATGCCCTTCCACTCCTAGTATTTGATTTTTGGAGTTGGTGAGACGCTTGTAATTTCTATTTCTCATTCTTCTTTTCAGGATGCGAAGGTCATGTCATGGTGGGATTATGGCTACCAGATTACAGCTATGGCAAATCGGACGATTTTAGTGGATAATAACACATGGAATAATACCCATATATCTCGAGTAGGCCAGGTAAGGTGAAGGGGTCATTTGAGTATTTGAGGCCAGGGTCTCATGGAAATACTTCTCCACGAGGGATCATATGGCCTGGAATTTTGCTCTGAGAAATGTGCATGTGTTCTTCCAGGCAATGGCATCCACAGAAGAAAAAGCCTATGAGATCATGAGGGAGCTTGATGTCAGCTACGTACTGGTCATTTTCGGAGGCCTCACTGGGTATTCTTCAGATGGTAATGAACTGGATTATATTTCTAGCTACAAGGCTAAGAAAACTAGATAAATCTCCTAATTTTCTATCCTTTTACTAATCTTATCAACATATTTTCTTAGTTGATACATATTTGCAACTTGAGTTTGGTCATTTTGATTTTTGTTTCAAACAAGTAGGAAGTAGATGTAAAGAATTCTCATGCAAGTATGAAAAGTGAAAGTGTTAGCCACTTCAGTCATGTCTGACTCCTTGTGGCCCACGTGTTAGCCACTTCAGTCATGTCTGACTCCTTGTGACCCTGTGGGCTGTAGCCTGCCGCGCTCTTCTGTCCATGGGATTCTCCAGGCAAGAATACTGGAGTGGGTAGCCATTTCCTCCTTCAGGTCATCCTCCCAACCCAGGGATTGAACCGGGTCCCCTGCATTGCAGGCATATTCTTTACCATGAGCCTCTAGGGAAGCTCCATGTAAGTATGGCATGCTATAATTGTCTGAAGACCTAGGAATAGTTCCGCAAGCAGTGAACAATAAAGAACATAAGGCCTCTGAGAATGAGCGTAAGAATTAGCATTTTTTAGTGGGTTTAAGCCATAGAATCATCTCCCAACTTAAAATGTTTCTCATATATATGTGTGTGTTTGTGTGTATGTATATATACATATATATATGGCATATATTAACCATGTTCCTTATAATTATTAGCAAATCCTGTAGTTAGAAGAATCATCCAAATATAGTTCTCTGCCTCATAAAAACCTTGAAAAACTTAAAGCAATACCTGTTTCAACTTTAAAAGGTTAAATACTTCTGAAAGTTTATAATAAAAATGGTAGTCCTCTGCTTCTAAACCACCTTATAATGTCAGTTCCCAGGAAAATTATTCCTTCCGTTATTTCTTCTAGTACGTATATTCATATTTCTAAATAATATGTATATTCTATTCACAGATCGATCATTTTAGATACCCTTTATCAACTTCTTATACTAGATAAGGAATTTAGTTCTCTGTATTTCCCTCTCCTGCTTTCCATCTTGCATCTGTCTTCTCAGTAGAGTTAATGATCAGTTTTTGGTTAAATCCAGATAAAGCATTTTCACAATCATGACTAAATAAATACTGTGTACTGCTGAGTCAACTTGTATACTGTGGTTAAACTTTCTTATCTAGAATAACTTGTTTTCCTGCAGTTAATAATTATCTCTTATTTCTATCTTAATTTTCTTTGACTATATGGTTGCTTCTTAGAGATATTCAAATTTTAGATTATGTCTGGCTTCTGATATGGACAGACTTACCAGATTCACCTGGATAGAATGTATAAAGTGTCAGTATAATGTAGTAAGACTAGTTTCTGTGTGTGTCTTGTATAGGCAGAGGAGGAATGACAATAGCAGGGATGTGTTCCTGTGGACTTGCACGTTCACAAAAAATTGCTTCAGCACTATTTGGTTATGTGTGACTCTAGGTTTTTTTCTTATTGATAATAATCATATATGCAAATAGTACAAAAAGTTTTTTGTGTATGTATGTTTGTGTGCTTATTTATGTGTTTGTATGCATATGTATTTTTATATATGTGAATGTATACACATAGGTGGTAGAAATAGCTGGTTCCCTGAAATCTTTAGTATTCCATGAGACATATATATATCTGTCTACCACATTTTCTTACTAGGTCATCTGTTGATAGACGGAGGTTATTTCCATATCTTGTTTATTTTGAGTAATGCTGCAGTGAATACTGATTTCTCTTGGGAATGTGATTTCATTTCTTCTGGGTATATATATCCCAAGAAATGGGATTTCTGGATCACATGGTGGTTCTATTTTGAATTTTTTGAGGAACTACCTACTGACTCCTATAGTGTCTGTACCAGTTTAGATTATGACCAGCAGTGCACAAGGATTCCCTTTATTTAGCATCTTTACCAGCATGACTTTTATCTTTTTGACAAGAGTCATTCTAGCAGGTATGTGGTGATGCCTCATTGTAGCTCTGATTTACCTGCGTGCATGCTCAGTTGCTCAGTGGTGTCCCAGTCTTTGTGACCTGTTGACTGTAGGGGATGCCAGGCTTCCCCTTGTCCTTCACTGTCTTCTGAAGTTTGCTCAAACTCATGTCCATTAAGTTGGTGACGCTATCCAACCAACTCATCCTCTTTCGCCCCCTTCTCCTGCCCTCAATCTTTCCCAGCATCATGGTCTTTTCCAGTGAGTCAGCTCTTCACATCAGGTGGCCAAAGTATTGGAGTTTCAGCTTCAGCAGCAGTCCTTCCAATGAGTATTCAGGACTGATTTCCTTTAGGATGGACTGGTTTGATTTTCATACTGTCCAAAGGAGTCTCAAGTCTTCTCCAGCGTCCCAATTCAAAAGCTTTAATTCTTCAGCACTCAGCCTTCTTTATGGTACAAGTCTTACATCCTTACATGACTATTTGAAAAACCATAGCTTTGACTATACAAACCTTTGTCAGCAAAGTAATGTTTCCGCTTTTTAATACACTATCTAGGTTTGTCATAGCTTTCCAAGGAGCAAGCATCTTTTAATTTCATGGCTGCAGTTACCATGAGCAGTGATTTTGGAGCTCAGGAGAATAAAATCTGTCACTGCTTCTACTTTTTCCCCATCTATTTGCCATGAAGTGATGGGACCAGATGCCATGATCTTAGTTTTTTGAATGCTGAGTTTTAAACCAGCTTTTTCACTCTCTTGTTTCACCCTCATCACAACACTCATTAGTAGCTTTCTTATTTTTATAACTTTAGAGTTATATGGTACTGTATGCCATTAGGAAAGTATTAGAAATAGTGAACTTTCATTATGTGATTTAGCTGTAGCTACCTTGGTGATAAAGCAGTTTTTTCTTTTTCTAGACATCAACAAATTTCTGTGGATGGTCCGGATTGGAGGGAGCACAGATACAGGGAAACACATCAAGGAGCACGATTATTATACTCCAACTGGGGAGTTCCGTGTGGACCGTGAGGGCTCTCCAGTGCTGCTCAACTGCCTTATGTACAAGATGTGTTACTACCGATTTGGACAGGTTTACACAGAAGCCAGTAAGTGATTCCTGAGAACGTTAACAACAGTAAGAAGAGTAGTAGCTAACACATACAGGATATTTTTTATATTCCAGGCACTGCTCTAAATGCTTTATTTCTACTGATTCATGTAATCCTTACAGCAGTCCAAAAGGTTGATGCTAATATTATTCCCATTTTATATGTGATGAAAGTGAGGTACAAATAGGTTCCTTAACTGCACAAGGACCTATAACTAGTGCTGAGTCAGGTTAAACTCAGGCAGTCTGGCTCTAGAAAAGTCTGTGCTTTTATTCATTACTTTTTATTACCTCTCAGTAAAAGGTGTTATACTGGAGAAAGGATTATGAAAAAAAATAGAGTATGATAAAGGACTTTACATTTCTTCAGATAAATTGAAAGGAAGGAATGTGCTTAGGTTAAGTCTTTCCTTCTGACTCACAATTTCTTGGTTCTGCAATTGGGACTGTTTTGTCGATGCAGGCCTGTGACATCTGGAAAGTTCTTCTCTGTCCCATGGAAGGGTTACTGGTGTGTCCCAGAGGTCCTGGGTGGTAGTCCTCAGGAATAGAGGTGCTTGGAGGTCAGGCCTCTGTCTTTTAGAAGAGATAACCTCCGTGGACTCTGCCAAGCACCATCTCGAGGAAGATGTGAGTTAGGATAGCACTCAATTTGCCCTTCCTGACTGATGTCCTTTTTTGTAGGCCCTACTGTCTACACAGACTGCATGCTAGGGAGTAACATTCCAGTGGGATGATTTACCACATGGACTTACTGTTTCCTTAGGAAATGAGCACTGTAGAAAGAAATTTATCGTCTTTTTTTCTCCCTTTCTAGAGCGTCCACTAGGCTATGACCGTGTCCGGAATGCTGAGATTGGGAATAAAGACTTCGAGCTTGATGTCCTGGAAGAAGCATACACCACAGAACATTGGCTGGTCAGGATATACAAGGTGAGCAGGTGTCACGCTGTGACGGCAGCTCTAGTGCTTAAAGATAGGCCGCTTATTTCTAAAATAGGGGTATCTCTGTGTCTGAAAAATAGCCTGCTTGGAATTTTTCTTTTATTTTAGATTGTTCTTAGTAGACCCCCCCAGTCTGCCGTCGTTCTGGCAGTGGTTGCAGTGATATTTTCCCAGTTGGAATTAGGCTTGATCTGTTTTAGTGATTATCAGGCTTGGGGGAGGTAGTAGGAACTATGTTTGAACCATGTTTTCTTCTCTCCCACTGAAGAATTTATGGCATAGAGAGTCACATCAGTTCAGTTCAGTCGCTCAGTCGTGTCCATGGACCGCAGCACGCCAGGCCTCCCTGTCCATCACCAACTCCTGGAATCTACCCAAACTCATGTCCATTAAGTCAGTGATGCCATCCAACCATCTCATCCTCTGTCGTCCCCTTCTCCTCCCACCCTCAATCTTTCCCAGCATCAGGGTCTTTTCAAATGAGTCAGCTCTTCGCATCAGGTGGCCAAAGTATTGGAGTTACAGCTTCAATATCAGTCCCTCCAGTGAACACCCAGGACTGATCTTTAGGATGGATTGGTTAGATCTCCTTGCAGTCCAAGGGACTCTCAAGAGTCTTCTCCAACACCACAGTTCAAAAGCATCAATTCTTCAGCACTCAGAGTCACATAGAAGTGTGTTATATCTCGTACATAAGAAAAGGTTGAGAACCTTTGCTGTATTTGGAGGATAGATCATTTACACAGCTCCTCACAAGGTACCCTGAGAAGCTCAGCAGAGAATAGCTAGTCTCATACCAGAGCCAAACCAGGGAGCAGAATCCAGCGTAACCCCTTCCTGTCTGGGTGAACCCAACTCAGTAGAAAAGCTCTCCCGTGCTGACCTGATTGTAAATGTTAAACTGATACCTTTGTGTTGCAGGTGAAAGACCTGGATAATCGAGGCTTGTCAAGAACATAAATGTTACGTCTGGTTCTGATCTGCTTCGCACTGAGTGCGTCCCATTTAGGGCGCTGAAGATGATGTAAAAAATATGCAGTTTATAAGAACAGAGCACGATGAGATTAGAATTGTCTGGAGGTTTTGCCCTGGGCAGTGTGGGCTCGGCCAAATGGAATGATCTTTATAATTCTGAGCAGGTTACCAAATGAAATGTCATGGCTTTACTTTGGTCAATTAAAGGGGGGAATTTTTTTTAAATGTGCCTTATTTGTTTTGACTTATAACTGATTTGAGGAAGCCTAAAGTTTATGCCAGGCTGGTAGGACAGAGAGCAGATCTCATCTGTGGTCTTAGCTCTCTAAATGAGCCATGTATGGGGCATTCTGTCATTCTCTTTCTCTCAAATCAGGAAAACTATCAAGGACTAGCTGATCCTACATACACAAATAATTTTGTCATTTCAAAAACTGCAGCACCTAGCCCAATGCCTTGCACATAGTGGGTGCTCATTAAGCATTTACTGAATGAATAAAAGTTCACGGGCCCAGAGGAGTGCCATTTCTGGGCAGGAAAGGCAGCTGTGTTGCCATCATGTCTCTGTTCAACATCGCTTGTCCTTAGCGGTGCTCTGACTACAAGGGACAGGAGGTGGCTACCCAGACCTGATCACACCAGTCTTCTTTGGGACTAGCCTAGGTATTTTTGTGTGTTTTTATTTTTGAGCAGGAGTACATCCAGGGAGACTAAATCAATAGTTTTGAAGACTTAAGGCAAACAGTACAGTGTTCTCAATGGAAAGGAAGAATCTCTTCCAATGTATGTATAGAACTTGATGGTCAGTAGGAGTTCTTGAATTAGCTGACTTGTAACCATACATATCTATTTGAAATCTCGCTTTTCAGCACTCTCACTCATCCATGATATTTAGTCCATGTCTTTGCTAGTTTCCTCGAGCTTGTGCACTCAGCCTGTTGGTTTTACCTAAAGGTGAGCTTCTTTTGTCTCTTCGTCTCAGCCTCTTTATTACTACATCTTACTAAGAAGCTCTGTGATCTAGTTTTGAAGGCCTTGCCAAGTTAGCTACAGAAAGCATAGGAGTCCCATCATACTTAATGTCAGGACAAACAGCCTTATGTTCAGTTATACTAGGGTATTTTAAGACTTACATCAGTGATGTATATAAACCTTTAGTTATTTGGGAAAAAAAAAAGGTAACTCTTTACTGTTACCTGTTTAAGAAATAGGAGCAATGACATGACTTTCAGATAAGTCAAAATGGTGTTCCTAAAGGTGTGCTCAGGTCTACCTGTGTGCCCAGGAAGCAGCCTTCCAAGCCAGTTTATGAACCAGGTGCTTCAACTGTGGGTGAGATTTAGAACTGATGTTAAGACTTGACTTAACTATATGGAAATACATGACTTGATTTATATACAGAATTCCTCCTTAGTGGAAGAGGTTGTTCGAAGGTGGTTTTTTCCT
>SJYQ01091889.1:0-30849 GCA_006410935.1 Redunca redunca | reverse complement strand
GTGCCTGCATGCTCAGTCATTCAGTCATATTCGACTCTTTGAGACCCTTTGGACTGTAGCCCACCAGGCTCCTCTGTCAATTTTTCAGGCAAGAATACTAGATTGCCATTTTCTTCTCCAGGTGATCTTCCCAACCCAAGGATCAAAGCCGAATCTTCTGTGTCTCCTGCTATTTCCTCCTTCCCCTCTGAACCATCAAGGAAGCCCATAATAGTTCCAGACATTATCTCTAAATTGGGAACAACATTAATCTTTTATAAACTGGATGCATGTGGTAATCCTTTCTTTATACGTGTCTAGATTACTCTGTGGTGATTTAGTCACTAAGTCATGTCTGACTCTTGCGATCCCATGGACTATAGCCCATCAGGCTCCTCTGTCCTTGGGACTTCCCAGGTAGGATTACTGTGGGTTGCCACTTCTTTCTCTAGGGGATCTTCCTGACCCAGGGATCAAACACCGGTCTCCTACACTGCAGGCAGATTCCTCACCAACTGAGCCACCAGGGAAGCACCTCAGTCAATTCAGTTCAGTCACTCAGTCCAGTCCGGCTCTTTGAGACCCCATGGACTGCAGCACGCCAAGCCTCCCTGTCCATCACCATTTCCTGGAGCTTACTCAAACTCATGTGCATCGAGTCGGTGATGCCATCCAACCATCTCATCCTCTGTTCCCTTCCCCTTCTGCCTTCTATCTTTCTCAGCATCAGGATCCTTTCCAATGAGTCGGTTCTTCGCATCAGGTGGCCAGAGTATTGGAGTTTCATCTTCAGCTTCAATCCTTCCAATGAACATTCAGGACTGATACCCTTTAGGACTGACTGGTTGGATTTCCTACCAGGCCAACGGACTCTCAAGAGTCTTCTTCAACCCCACAGTCCAAAAGCATCAATTCTTCAGCGCTCAGCCTTCTTCACAGTCCAACTCTCACATCCATACATGACTACTGGAAAAACCATAGCCTTGACTAGACGGACCTTTGTTGACAAAGCAATGTCTCTGCTTTTCAATATGCTGTCTAGGTTGGTCATAACTTTCCTTCCAAGGAGTAAGCATCTTTTAATTGCATGGCTGCAATCACCATCTGCATGATTTTGGAGCCCCCAAAAATAAAGTCTGACACTGTTTCCCCATCTCTTTGCCATGAAGTGGTGGGACTGGATGCCATGATTTTAGTTTTCTGAATGTTGAGCTTTAAGCCAACTTTTCCACTCTCCTCTTTCACTTTCATCAAGAGGCTTAGTTCTTCAATTTCTGCCATAAGGGTAGTGTCATCTGCATATCTGAAGTTTTTGATATTTTTCCTGGCAATCTTGATCCCACCTTGTGCTTCATCCAGCCAAGCGTTTCTCATAATGTATTCTGCGTATAAGTTAAATAAGCAGGGTGACAATACACAGCCTTGATGTATTTCTTTCTTGATTTGGAACCAGTTTGTTGTTCCATGCCTGGTTCTAATTGTTGCTTCTTGACCTGCAGACAGACTTCTCAGGAGGCAACTCAGTTGGTCTGGTATTCCCATCTCTTGAAGAATTTTCCAGAGTTTGTTGTGGTCCAAACAGTCAAAGGCTTTGGCATAGTCAAAAAAGCAGAAGTAGATGTTTTTCTGGAACTCTCTTGCCTTTTTGATGATCCAGCGGATGTTGGCAATTTGATCTCTGGTTCCTCTGCCTTTTCTAAAACCAGCTTGAACATCTGGAAGTTCATGGTTCACATACTGTTGAAGCCTGCCTTGGAGAATTTTGAGCATTACTTTGCTAGCGTGTGAGATGAATGCAATTGTGTGGTAGTTTGAGCATTCTTTGCCATTGCCTTTCTTTGGGATTAGAAAGAAAATTGATCTTTTCCAGTCCTATGGCCACTGCTGAGTTTTCCAAATTTGCTGACATATTGAGTGCAGCACTTTCATAGCATCATCTTTTAGGATTTGAAATAGCTCAACTGAAATTCTATCACCTCTAAATTTGTTCATAGTGATGCTTCCTAAGGCCCACTTGACTTGGCATTCCAGGATGTCTGGCTCTAGGTGAGTGATCACACCGTCCTGATTACCTGGGTCATGGAGATCTTTTTTGCATAATTCTCCTGTGTATTCTTGCCACCTCTTCTTAACATCTTCTGCTTCTGTTGGTGGTGGTGGTTTAGTCGTTCAGTCATGTGCAACTCTCTGAAACCCCACTGACTGCAGCCCACCAGGATCTTCTGTCCATGGGATTCTCCAAGAAAAATACTGGAGTGGGTTGCCATTTCCTTCTCCATTTCCAGCTTCTGTTAGGTCCATACCATTTCTGTCCTTTATTGTGCCCACCTTTGCATGAAATGTTCCCTTACTTTCTTGAATTTTCTTGAAGAGATCTCTAGTTTTCTCATTCTATTGTTTTCCTCTCTTTCTTTGCATTGATCACTGAGGAAGGCTTTCTCATCTCTCCCTGCTATTCTATGGAACTCTGCATTCAAATGGGTATTTCTCTCCTTTTCTCCTTTGCCTATAGCTACTCTTCTTTTCTCAGCAATTCGTAAAGCCTCCTCAGGCAATCATTTTGCCTTTTTGCATTTCGTTTTCTTGGGGATGGCCTTGATCACTGCCTCCTGTACAATGTCACGAACCTCCATCCATATTTCTTCAGGTACTCTGTCTTCAGATCTAATCCCTTGAATCTGTTTGTCACTCCCATTGTATAATCATAAGGCATTTGATTTAGGTCATACCTGAATGGTCTAGTGGTTTTCCCTCTTTCTTCAATTTAAGTCTGTATTTGGCAATAAGGAGTTCATGATCTGAGACACAGTCAGCTCCCGGTCTTGTTTAGATTACTCTAATTCTATTTAACCCAAAACAAGAAGTGCCTTTTTGAACTCCCAATTAAGGTCATTTTTACTTCAGAAGACAAAAATTTACACATTAACCTAATGTTACTTCATCCATCCCAAAAAGGCACAGCTTAATTTTTACTGTAAAAATAGAAATAAGTTTTACAATAACCAATACTTTGATTGTACTGGTACTAAGTTCAGTTCAGTCACTCAGTCATTTCTGACTCTTTGAGACCCCATGGACTGCTGCACACCAGGCCTCTTTGTCCATCACCAACTCCCAGAGTTTACCCAAGCTCATGTCCATTGAGTCGGTGATGCAATCCAACCAACCCCTCCTCTATCGTCCCCTTCTTCTCCCACCATCAGTCTTTCCCAGCATCAGGGTCTTTTCAAATGAGTCAGCTCTTCGCATCAGGTGGCCAAGTACTGAGTTTCAGCTTCAACATCAGTCCTTCCAATGAATATTCAGGGCTGATTTCCTTTAGGATGGATTGGTTGGATCTCCTTGAAGTCCAAGGGACTCTCTAGAGTCTTCTCCAACACCACTGTTCAAAAGCATCAATTCTTCGGCACTCAGCATTTTTTATAGTCCAACTCTCACATCTATACATGACTACTGGAGAAACCATTGCTTTGACTAGATGGACTTTTGTTGGCAAAGTAATGTCTCTGCGCTAGATGGACTTTTGTTGGCAAAGTAATGTCTCTGCTTTTAAATATGCTGTCTAGGTTGGTCATAACTTTCCTTTCAAGGAGCAAGCTTCGTTTAATTTCCTGGATGCAGTCAACATCTACCATGATTTTGGAGCCCCCTATATCACTGTTTCTATTGTTTCCCCATCTATTTGCCATGAAGTGGTGGGACGGGATGCTGTGATCGTAGTTTTCTGAATGCTGAGTTTTAAGCCAACTTTTTCACTCTCCTCTTTCACTTTCATAAAGAGGCTCTTTAGTTCTTCACTTTCTGCCATAAGGGTGGTATCATTTGCATATCTGAGGTTACTGATATTTCTCCCAGGAATCCTGATTCCAGCTTGTACTTCATCCAGCCCAGTGTTTCTCATGATGTACTCTGCATATAATTTAAATAAGCAGGGTGACAACATACAGTCTTGACATACTCCTTCACGATTTGGAACCAGTTTGTTGTTCCATGTCCAGTTCTACAACAGCATTTATGTGAGGATGCCTCTTGTCATTCTTCCTTTATTTCTTAATGTCTTGGAGTGTTAATGTATTCATTAACGTAACAGAAAACTTTTATGGCTTCTTAACATAAAATGAAAATATCACCCCTTAGTCGGTCAGTCAGTCAGTCCCTAAAGTTTATGAACTTTCAGAGCTTGATGTCAAAATCCAATCCTCATATCAGACTGCCTAGATAAACTGTGCATTTTACACAGTTTATCCTGGCTTCCCTCGTGGCTCAGATGGTAAAGAATCCACCTGCAATGCAGGAGACCCAGGTTCGACCTCTGGTTTGGAAAGAGCCCCTGGAGAAGGGCAAGGCAATCCATTCCAGTATTCTTGCCTGGAGAATCCCATGGACAGAACCACCTGGTGGATTACAGTCCATGGATTCACAAAGAGTCGGACACAACTGAGCAACTAACACACAGTTTAACATATATGGTATGTTTCAAATACCATCCTAAAGTCTCCCTTAGCTGACTTTGACATTCTAGAGGAATCTAAGATTCAGAAAGAATAAGGTAGCTTTTCTGAATGTGAATTAATTTTATCAAAGGTTTTCTATATCTGTAAACATAAAAAATAAATCAGCTATACTTCTATTTTAAAATTGGGTGGCTATGGCACTACAAGTACATATTACATGGTCACTTACAGGGATTTTAAATTAATGTTTACATGGATCTTTGAGAAAGACACATACATGTGCATAACTCCCATACCCATTCTCTTGGCATTGCTCCATTTGGTAAGGGAGCCTATTTACAGACATCTCAGGACCTAAGAGTAATGGATACTGCTTTATTCTGAAAAGCTACTAGTCTTCAAGATTCCTCCCCAAATTAAAATTGTATATAATCTATAAAAATAACAAGCCTTCAGTTCACTTTATATCATTTGATTCATTTAACAATGAAACAAAATTCAGTATCGACAGAAAATTACTCATTCTCAGGTATCTTCTTAGGGAACATTTTTTTTTTTAATTCACCTTGTTTACTTCAAGGTAAACCCTATTCTGCATGCCATCAGGGTACCACTAGCCCACAGACGCATGCAAATAAATCAGGATAAGGCAGAAATATCTGATACTCACCTGCTGGCCCTCTAAGCCAATTTCCACTCATTTGTAAGGACTGTCAGTAATTACAGCAGCAACACCCTTTATCTCACACCGTCAACTCTGTATTGCTTGAAACCACTCTCCAAGTGTGAGTATGTAGTGCGTATATAGTTCACAGAACACTTTTGCTTTTTTTTCTTAATTCTCTTGTTTGTCACCCTATAAAAATTATACAGTGAGATTTACACCAATTATTCTTAGTCATATGGTGACTCACCTACTACTCAGTACTGACCTTAAACATCAGACCTGTAGAAATCTCATTATAGAGCCCTGATCACCAAAGGACATCACCAAAGGACAGAGACATGGAAGAAAAATATGAATGAGGGAAAAAATGTGAATTTTTAAAATTCATAAGCTCTGTAAATAAACAACTATTTAATATATATTTACTAAACAGTATATATTTCTGTTGAAATTAAGTATTTGTTGAAATTTGTCTTGTGTGAGTATGCTGATTGGTTCATAAATAAGGTAAAGAATTTGCCCTTTAGGTTACTCTGTATTACAGACATAGATACACACACTAAAGGCATACAAGTAGCACAGGTATATGCATGAACATTAAACACAGCATAAACCTAAGAAAAATCATACTTAAGTACAAATAAAAGAGCAGAAGACTTTAATATGATAGCTAGGGAGGAGTTAATCATAAAAACTGAATGAGCAGACAAAAGATTGCAGGAAGCAAATGGCCACTTGTTGCCTATTAATAGTAAAGTTAGAAAGACTTTGCAGGGAGCTAACACTGAAGATGATTTCACAACTGAAACAAAACAGCCTGATAAAGCAAGAAGGATTAAGTGTGTCTTTCCTATGAAAGACAAGCTAAGGAAAAAAGGGTACAAGCCGAAAGAAAAACAGCAAGAAACAAGACATATAATGTCAAGCAGAACAGAGTGATGGGATTGGGGGAGGGGACTGAGAATTTCATATTCAGCTGTGGGGTATAAAATTCAGTCTCTTGAGGTTGTTCAGGGGACTGTTGTTTAAGATTTAAGAGAAGAAAATTTTAAAAAGAAATCACCCGGAGAAGGCAGCATCAGTTCAGTACAGTTCGAATATGTGCCAGAGAACTAGAACAACTAAGTTCTACAGTGATAAACGCCAGGTGGATTTATGAAAAATAGTCAAAAGGGAAGTGCCAGGTTTTGTCAAATACCTAGACATCTATGGAGTGACAGAAAAGAGTGAAGATAAATACATATACATACACATACATATATACAGAATGCTTTGTTGCTTGAGATATTTACAATATAGCAGGCATTCCTCAAAATAGTGAAATACAATAAGAGGTGAGTTTTAAAGTGATAATCTGTAGCTTTATCTTTTTTACTTATTTATTAATTATTCATTCATTTAACATGTTAGTTATTAGTTTTCCTGCCTCCTTTGGCCTCCTGAAAGCATGAATAATAGATTTATTGAGTGCCTATTGTGAAGCATGTACCATACTAGGCAAAAATGAAATCATCCTAGAAGCATAAATGATTTTTATGGATTCTCTTAATCCACAGAAGTAGAAGAGAAAGCAAGAGGGAAATCTCAACTAATGAAATGGAAAACAATTTTGATTACTGAGAGTTATGAATTAGAGAAGACGTATAACCAAAACTGAACTAAATGAAAATTTGTTGCACATGACCTCTTAGATTTAAATTATTAAATAGATTATAATGACTGTAATTCAGTAAGTGGTATTTTCCCAGTGTTTGAAATTCACTAGCTCTTTTAAATCATCATTCCACTCAGGAAATTGTATTAAGTTGTTTAGCTAAATCTGAGCAATACACAAGTTAACTACAGTTTTACTGTTTAAATTCCTCACAAGGCCTGTGGCATCTGGAGTTCTGCTTGTTTTCCTGGCTGATTTAACTTCTAAACATCTAGGAATATATTCAGTTGGGATTGCTATAGGAAGCTCTCATCATATCCAGTCTGACCATTCGGTATATAGTATGTATTTCCAAATTAACAACCCATTTGATAACCCCAGATTCATCATATCACTTATGATCATCCCTCCTCATTCCTACGTTACATTTTAAATGTAACTGAAAATCTTAATATTTATTTTAATGTTTGTAGATATGGACAGGTTTCAGACTAAGATAGCTGACTCACTGCCACAGCTTACAAAAAGTACCTGAAACATGGACACATTAAAATCAAGAATGGGTAAGTCTAGTTTCCTTTCTCGAGATGTTTTTGTGAGTTTCCTTCTCCCTCCCCTGTAATTCTTCAACAAATCTACAACTACAGAACAGGATAGTCATTCCCCACCAGTTCCAACTGTGAAGGGAAGCTTAAAAGCAATGTGAAGAGTTAGTGCCTGCTAGTTAGCACTGAAAGGAAATAATCGACAGATTAAAAGCAATGATGCAGCTAATTCTACTAAATCACTGGGTTTGCCTTCTAACTACTTGCTTTTTATTGGTGGAAATTTAACTGTTGCCCAAAGTACAGGCAACTGGTTGTAAGAAAACACAGGTGACCCAAGCTGGAAGAATCATGCCAACCATAAAACTAAGCAGACTATTCATCACCATGGTAATAACTCTTAAAACAGACACAGAAGCCAATTCATAGGTTCCATTTTCAAACCAGGAAGTGATTTGGGAGTGTATGCATGTATATAATTTACACAGTATCCTGTGCCAAGTTAATAACAGTCCAAGAGATGAAGCTAAAAGAAACTACAGAAGTGGCCCTTTCAGTAACATTGACTCACAATGCATGGAAAGGTAATCTGTTTCTTTCCACAAAGAACCTCAGAGGATGTTACAACAATAATCAGGAACATTTTCCCAGGTATTAAGTCATTAATTGAATTTGAAAGGTCACACATTACTCCTAACATCTACTTGAGGACAGCACATCTCTTTTGCAAAAAAATAAGTCTACAATTTAAGCTTTGTGACTTACTTTCAATACAAAGAACACTACCTAGCTAAGATTTTGAATAAGTTTAACTGAATATGGTCTTTTCAGAGAGACTACTTCCAGAAATATTCAAAGCATAACATATTTTGACCTCAAGCTTCAGTAGCAAAATACTCAAACCAATAAAAATGTACTAAACACAACTAAGTAAATAAAAAGATAAGGCACAGACTGGACTATTAGAAGTCATATTTCTTTTAATTTTTCCTTCAAGGTAAGAGTACTTGTGACAAATCCCCATGTGTTTTGCAGTTTTGGTACTGTCTGAGGAAGTCTTCAGTTCAGTTCAGTCACTCAGTCGTGTCTGACTCTTTGTGACCCCATGAACCCAGGACACCAGGCCTCCCTGTCCATCACCAACTCCTGGAGTCCACTGAAACCCATGTCCATTGAGTTGGTGATGCCACCTAACCAGCTCATCCTCTGCCGTCCCCTTCTCCTGCTGCCCTCAATCTTTCCCAGCATCAGGGTCTTCTCAAATGAGTCAGTTCTTCGAATCAGGTGGCCAAAGTATTGGAGTTTCAGCTTCAACATCAGTCCTTCCAATGAACACCCAGGACTGATCTCCTCTAGGATGGACTGGTTGGATCTCCTTGCAGTCCAAGGGACTCTCAAGAGTCTTCTCCAACACCACAGTTCAAAAGCATCAATTCTTCGGCACTCAGCTTTCTTTATAGTCCAACTCTCACATCCATACATGACCACTGGAAAAACCATAGCCTTGACTAGATGGACCTTTGTTGGCAAAGTAACGTCTCTGCTTTTTAATATGCTGTCTAGGTTGGTCACAACTTTCCTTCCATGGAGTAAGCGTCTTTTAATTTCAGTGATTTTGGAGCCCAGAAAAATAAAGTCAGCCACTGTTTCCACTGTTTCCCCATCTATTTCCCATGAAGTGATGGGACTGGATGCCATGTTCTTAGTTTTCTGAATGTTGAGCTTTAAGCCAACTTTTTCACTCTCCACTTTCACTTTCATCAAGAGGCTTTTTAGTTCCTCTTCACTTTCTGCCATAAGGGTGGTGTCATCTGCATATCTGAGGTTATTAATATTTCTCCCGGCAATCTTGATTCCAGCTTGTGCTTCTTCCAGCGCAGCGTTTCTCATGATGTACTCTGCATAGAAGTTAAATAAGCAGGGTGACAATATACAGGCTTGACGTACTCCTTTTCCTATTTGGAACCAGTCTGTTGTTCCATGTCCACTTCTAACTGTTGCTTCCTGACCTGCATACAAGTTTCTCAAGAGGCAGGTCAGGAAGTCTTCATTTCTCCTTTATTTTTAAAGGACAATTTTGCTGGATACAGAATTCTCAGTTGGGGATTCTGGCCTTGGTTTTCCCACTCTCTAAAGTATTTAAGTCTACACTCCTCTGCTTGCTTAGTCCACAGGTAAGAAACACTGGGTCTTTCTCTTTTGCACTTGATATCATACTGCCAGTTTAATTTAACCAATACATATTCTAAGCACTGAGGTAGTACTTGAATATAATCTGAAAAATAAGGATTCAGTAAGCTAACCTGAAAGATAAGGAATCAGTAAGATACACTGCAACTAGACTGTTCATATCTGTAGGGAGCTTAGAAATTAAGAGGTTTTAAAACAGATCATCCTAATTTGTATATGAAACTATTAACTTTTTGAGGGCAGAGACCTTACTGATACTCTGACCTCCTACAAGTCAACCTTCAGTACATGTGCACTTCCTGTGTTGCTAAGGAGAATGACAAGCTTGACAATCAGGAACCCTAAAAATCTATGCCAGTATTAGTTGGTCTCTGATTGCTGCTCATCAAACTTTCTTTTTGGTTCCATGACATATTCCCTATAGCAATCATATTTTGAAGCTGTAATCCAGCTCCTCTTTTCTTTCATCCTGCTCAGAAAATAACTGCACTTCTCATAGAACTATAAAACAATAGAGATGAGCTGGATGACCTCCCTAATCTACATGGAAATAAAATCTCCAATAGCACAAACAATCTATTAGATATTAATATGCTTTAAAAATGGATTCACAAAAGACAAGCTTCCATATGACATTTAAAATACTCCACGTGCTCACTTCAAAAATGAAAAAAGTTGAGTCAATAATATAGCCTATAGTATTATCCTATAGGCATGTCTTTATATGATATAGAAATAAATCTTTTTTGGATGGAATAATCAAAATGTTCTGGGCAACTGTTACCCAAGTTCTTTAACTGATTGAATCAAATCCCCCTACACAGAATCCTTGTCCTCTTGGAAATAGTTACTGTCTTTTCAAAGTATTCTGAAGAATTAAATTCAGCATATAAAACTTTAAAATAAATGTTTCACTCACTCAGGCTTTTTCACCTCAAGCGAACTTCATGCTAAAGAGTCAGAGCTAGAGTATTTTCTGAAAAGAAACATTTTTTTCTAGTAATCTTGCACAAAAAAAGATTTCATTCAGTCTGACGTCTCAGAAGTTTCGATTATCCTCACACTGACAGCAAGTTCACTCCGTGCACTGTTATCTAACCCCTACAGCTTGTACATTCCGAACTGAAAGACAAAAAGTAAAGTGTGCCTGTTTGTAGGCAAAATAAAGCTGATGACTTGTCACTATATATAGTCTGTTCTTTAAAATCTGATTTCACAGATTTTTTATTTTTTTTATTTAAAAAATTCACAGATTATAAAATTTTTCATCATATCCATACAGTGTAAACATTAGGAAAAGGTGGATTTTAAGTTGTTATTACCTTTTTGAATGTTGCTTTTGCCAGGGTAAAGAGTTTAAATAACTGTCTACTTCTAAGAGTAGTTAAGTCTGAAGTTAAACTATGCATTTCATAAAACTCGAACACTATTGCCAGAAAGAGCTCATTAGTGACCAATTAATCCATTTTTGTAAGTCAAATATGCTGATCTATCTGTAAGCCTAGACTTTCTCATCCTAACAAAGATGAATAGTGCAACAAAGAACTTCAAACTATACTCAATTCTCAAGGTGATCTATTGAAACAAGAGACCTTTATCAAGGTTGCATTCTATAATTATGAATATGATCACAAGGTGGAGGAGAAATCAGCAATGACAATAATTAACTAAGTACCTATTTGTGCTCTGCGCTGTTCTAGACACTCTCTCTACGTTATCTCATTTAATCCCAACAATTCTATAAAGGTAACACTGCACCCACTGTATAACTCTGAAGGTTGAGACTCAAAGCAGATACATACCCAAAATTTTACAAGTATTAGATGGTGAAGACTATGAACCCAGGCCTTTCTGTTACATCCCTCACTCACTATTTAAAATTTTTTTTAATTGGTAAAAGCCTAAAATGATGTTTCTTTGGACTGGTCCACTATTTTGTGGGAACAAAGAAATGACTTAAAAGTGAAACTAAATAAACCAATTGTTTAACAAGTAAGAAACCAACATCTCTTTTGAAGATACAAAGGATGTGATTTGCCATTGTATAAAGAGAACACAAAAGTAGTTGCCAGATGACTCAGCCAAGCAATAAATTAGAGGTTAAAGAGGCTACAGAGGAATTGAAACTGTAGTGCTACCTCTGAAGATTAAAGGACAAGTCACTAATCATTGTGAAAGGCCCTGAACACAGCAGCCACTCAGTCACTTAGCAAGGAGCTGAATAATAAATAAATTATGCAAGGAAAATGTAACACTTTCCTTGAGACTAAGACAGTCAGCAACTGCAACATTAGACAAAAGATGACCAAAATAACTAGTTATAGAGTAACAACCACTACACTAGAATGGGATAATACCTACAACAGAGTACAGTAAGACAGTAATTTCACAGTATTTCTCTTCTAAGACATAGAAAAATACTCTCAAAACTAGTTACTGGAAAGAAATATAGTAGTCACATTTACTAAATAGTGTCCTGGCACTTAAAAAAAAAAAAAAAACACCTTAGTATACATTTTGGGAGACCAAGAATCAGAGCATATGTGAAAACAGACTTAGGGAACAAACTTACAGTTGTCAGTGGGGAAGGATGGGTGGAAGGGATAGTTGGGGAGTTTGGAATGGACATGTACACACTGCTATATTTAAAAGAGATAACCAACAAGGACCTACTATATAGCTCAGGGAACTCTGCTCAATGTCATGTGGCAGCCTGAATGGGAGGGGAGTTTTGGGGAGAATGGAGATAAATGTATGGCTGAATCCCTTCACTGTTCACCTAGAACCATAACAACATTGTTAACTGCTATATTCAAATACAAAATAAAAAGTTTAAAAAACAGGATATATGAAAAACTCTTTTGGGCAGCCCAAACAGAAGACAGACCATGATGTGTGCTTGTAGGCTGAAGAACAAGAGAAATATAGGAAGTTAAAAAGAAAACCAAACAAAAAAAAAAACTGCCAGAGTTAGAAGAAACAGTTTTACCAAGTTTCAGACCACAAACATCAAGGCAGATAGACGAATGGCTAAAACTCTAGAAAAGGGAAAACTAAGAACTAGAGTTTTTTCCACAGCAAGAATGTAAAATTCTGACTATAAGGATACTCCAAATAATGTAAAAAGGTTCCTAATGAAAGATACATTTTTAGCAACTCACAGATTAACAATCCTTTCTAGTATTTCCTAGAAGGTAAAGGAATTTATAGTTCTAGAACTCCAGTGATCATAAGACCATTTAACTGGTTTTATTTTATTTTGTGTTCTTTCCTCCACCACATCTACATTCTCTTAGTTTTCTCATCTTCTCCTTTTGTGCTTGCCAGCTTTTTCAGAAATGAGACATAAGTTGGCCCTGTCTCACTACAATTACCACTGGTTCAGTGGTATTAGGCTATAACTATATTCAAAAAGTTCATTCTTAAAAAGATTCTCTCCAAGTAAACTGTTAGTTCCCATTTAATTCATTGTGACAGTTCATAATATTAAGGCCTCTACCTTACATTTTTGTAATTAAAAAACCTTCAAATCCATGATCTCAACTTATTCTCACAACATGTAATCTGGAAGGTATTAGAGTCAATAGCCGTATCACTCCCATTTTAAAACTGGCAAACTGACCCAAAGAATTCAAAACCAAAGGAAGCTGCAGCAAAGCCGGCTGGTGTGCGAGAGCTTCATACAGCCTGAGGCTCTCACCACCACTCCACACTAACTGCATTTCATGGATAATTGTAGTATGTTTCTGAGTACACGCAAATGACAAAATTTCCTAAGAAACAAAAGACTGCTTTAAATATACTAGTGAAAGTGAAAGTCGCTCATTTGTGTCTGACTCTTTGCAACCCCATGGACTATACAGTCCATGGATTCTCCAGGCTAGAATACTGGAGTGGGTAGCCTTTCCCTCCTCCAGGGGATGTTCCCAATGCAGGGATCGAACCCATTGCAGGCAGATTCTTTACCAGCTGAGCCACAAGGGAAGCCCTAATTTATCTTCAAAAGAACTCACCACAAAAATGAAAACATGCTCCAATTCTTATGTTTCTCACTTCAGCCCATTAAGAGCTATATTAGAGACGACCTTCACATAAAAGTAAATGAATAAACGTAAGGTAAAATATCACTCATTTTGAAGCACAGCTTGCAAATAACAGTTGCTTTTGCTAAGGAAACACACTGTGTTCTCTTGTACTTATACTTTGTGTTCTCTTTTTATCTTAGATTGAAAACTATATAGGTGGACAAGATAAAGAGGAAAGAGACCATGAAGAATCACATATTGTGACAGGCACATTTAACATGCTATCTAATTTAATCAGGAAGTACTGAACAAACTAAGACTCTAAATTTAAACTAGGACTTGAATCCATGTCTAATCCCAAATGCCTCACTTTATTTTGCATCTTTGTAATAGTTTCTAGCATTTTACAAACTGTTAAGTATAATAGTGAAGTTGCTCAGTTGTCTCTGACTCTTTGCAACCCTGTGGACTATAGCCCACCAGGCTCCTCCATCCATGGGATTCTCCAGGCAAGAATACTGGAGTGGGGTGCCATTTCCTTCTCCAGGGGATCTTCTGACCCAGGGTTGGAACCCAGGTCTCCCTCATTGCAGGCAGACGCTTTAACCTCTGAGCCACCAGGGAAGCCCATTAAGTAGAATAGGCATATTTAATTATTTCTTATATGTAAACTTGTATATTCAGCTCACAGCTTACAAATAAACACAGTAACCAGGGTATTTTAAATAGACACATATTAAAAGTACGTTATTAAATGACCTATGTCTATGTAACTTACAATGATGTAAAGTACATTTAAAATGTGTACCTATCTGTGCATGTACGTATGCTCAGTTGCTAAGTCATGTCCTACTCTTTGCAACCTTATGGACTGTAGCTTGCCAGTCTCCTCTGTCCATGGGATTTTCCAGGCAAGAATACTCGAGTGGGTTGCCATTTCCTCCTCCAAAGGATCTTCCCAACCCAGGGACCAAACCCACATCTCCTGCATTGGCAGGTGGATATTTAATCACTGAGCCACCTGGGAAGCCCAGAATAACATATTGAAATATTCACAAATGAAACAGTATGTCTGAAATATGCTTTGTTTTTACAAGCAAGGGAAGAAAATGTGGAGATGGATGCAGCAAGATTAGTCAAGAGTTAATAACTATTGAATCTACATCATGGTTATAAAAGTGTTTGTTATACCATTCTGTCTACTTTGTATATGTGAAATTTTCCACAGTACAAATGATTTTTAATCTGAGAAATTCAGTGCATCAAAAAATGGTACCTCAAGTATTATAACAGAAGTACTTTAAAGAACAATTTAAAATTTAACTGCATGTTCCTATAAAAAAAAATGTTTTGACTAGAAAATAATACTGATGTGTCAAGCAGAAGATATTTGCCTCAATTCCTTACTGAAAATGTTGTTTTGTTTGTAAGTTATGGCCCATCTCTTTATTAAGTTCTGCTAGTACACTGGAAACAGCAATTTCTTGGAAACTTGAAAAGTAACAACTGGTTAAAAAATATAAGCAAACTGCCAGACTAGATTTTTTTTTTTACTTCCAAAGTTTTTTGTTTACTTCAACTGACACTAGGAAAGCTCATGATGAATGAGAACGGTAGCTCAGATTTTGGTTCAAATTCTTCAAGTTTGGATAATGCATTTGTAATTTAAATTTCATATTATGAATCTTTGCTAAGTGAGAAACAGTTGCATTTAACATAAAAAGGTAAAAAGAACAAAGAGTCTGAAATTTAATTTTGGGTCTATCGCTTAGTGGTTTTACATAATTTCAAGCAAGTTCAAATTCCTTCATCTATAAAATAAGGAAATTAGTGTCTTCTATATGATACTGTGATGTGTGGATTTGAATTATATTACATATAGTGTATATACACTACAGAAATATATATATTCCTATAATGTTTAATACACAGTAGCTAACATTCTAACTGTCAACATCTAGTAGTTATTCTACAAGTTGATATGATTTTTTTGCCAGTTAACAAAGACCTACTTCTCCCCACATACCAACAATATTTCCCATGGGTATAAAAAGTCACTTGGAAAATACATCCATTCTGATGGACTAAGAAACTCTTTTATACAGTGAAGTGTATAAATGTGTAAGTGTCTTCATGTAATTAGCAGACAACAAAAATTTTCCTATAACTTCTATTTATCTAAGCTGTAAAGATTCTGAATAAATAAAATGGCTAAAAAGTTTAAAGAGAGGATGTTTTCATTTAAATAGCCAAAGTAAAGTTATATTTTAAATGCATTTGGCATTTGAAGGATCAATTCACATGAAAAATGTCAAAATAAATCATTAGACTTATGCTTCTACTATAAGAAAATTCTTACCCTTGAAAATAAAGTCTCAACAAAGAATGACTGCCTTCCAACTAGCCAGATCCCCTAGGGCATTCTGCATGTACTTTGAAGCACATCATGTTATAGCACTCATTTGTTTACATATTTGTTCCCTAGTTGGAATATGAATTCCAATAAAACAGATGCAAACTTATCTTCTTTTTGTATCACCAGCACCTGCATAGTGCCTGACAGTAGCAGGTGCTTAATAAATATTTTTTGAATTCACCTATGAGTACATTTACCTTCACTCCAAGGACTTCTGGATCAAATCATTAAGTTCCCCACAGTTACAATCTATGATGGAGCTGAGTCTACCAAACCTGGGATTGGGATTTAAGAGACTTTCAGTGTGGTTTCACCTTTCCCCCTTAGTCCATGGAGGTAACATCTACTCTAATTCAGCACGGACTCTCTTCCTGGGTTACTCTTCCAAGCCTCGCCTTCCAGCCATACAACCAGGTAACATAGCACTCTACATGCCAGGCACCACCCTTAAACACAGCACACATTTCAGTTCACCTAACCTTTACAATAACCTTGGAGCTAAGTATCAGTACTACTCCCATTTTACAGATAGAGACGTCAAAGCTTAGAGCTTATAAAATGTGTTCAAAGTCCCAAGGTTATAGAGCAGAGGTGTAACTTGAGCCAGTCTGACTACAGCCCATACTCTCAACACTGAGTCCTCTGAACAGAAGCTTACTAATAAACAAAGTCTTTTGAAAAAGGCTCTAAAAGTCCCTTGAGATCACTTTAGATGTTTTTTAATGAGCTTTTAAAAAGCGATGTTAGCTTCCTTTGGGAGTCCTTCATTTTTCTCTCTTAGGTTTTCTGGCACACAGGGAATCCATCGATAACACAGAATAGTAACCAATAGAAGCTCTCAGATGAGGGCAGACAAGAGTTGAGAATGGAAAACATACTCAAAGAAAAAAAAATCTAAGCAGTCGAGAAATCTTGTGAACAGAAGATTAGCGGGGGGAAAAATCAAACTGACAGATGCAGAATTTTACTGCATAAATGATGAGATATCTACTAATGACTGAAATTTACAAATACATACACTAATTCAATAAAAGAGAAGGTCCTCAGGCCCAAAGCTGCCAACAGAACATAGATGCCCTGTAGATTTGACACTAAAACTTTCATTGGAACCAGTAGAAGCTACATAGGCTAATGAATAAGACCCTCTTTCCCAAGTTTAAATCTCAGCTTTGCCAATTATGCATGTCTTTGGCAAAGGTACTGATCAACCATTCTGAGCCTCGATTTCCAGAGATGTAAAATAGAAGTAATATCATCCTTATCATCAAACAGTCTACAAATAATATATGCTGGAGAGGGTGTGGAGGAAAAGGAACCTTCCTGCACTGTTGGTAGGAATGTAAATTGGTGCAGCCATTGTGGAGAATAGTGTAGACGATCTCTGAAAAGAAAAAACTAAAAACAGAGTTGCCCATATGATCTAGCAATCCCACTCCTCGGCATATATCTGGAGAAAACTCTAATTTGGAAAGATACATGCACCCCATGTTCACAGCAGCACTGTTTACAACAGCCAACGCATGGAAGCAACCTAAGCATTCATCAGCAAATGAATGGATAAAGAAGGTGTGATACATATACACAATATTACTCAGCCATAAAGAGAGAGTGAAATAATGGCATTTGCAGTAACATGAATTATCATACTAAGTGAAGTCAGAAAGAGAAAGACAAATATCATATGATGTTACTTATATGTGGAATCTTAAAATATGATACAAATGAACTTACAAAAACCAACACTCACAGATAAAGAAAACAAACTTATGGTAACCAAAAGGAAGGAGAAGGATTTGGTTAAATTAGGAGTTTGAGATTAGCAGATACAAACTACTATATAAAAAATAGCTCAATAACAAAGTCGTACCATATAGAAAAGGGAACTATGCTGAATACCCTGTGATTAGTCATAATGAAAAAGAATATGAAAAATATTATGTATCTATATACACACAATTGAATCACTTTGCTGTATACCAGAACCTAACACAACATCATAAATCAATTATACTTCAATAGAAATAAAAGAAGAAATACCTCTCTTGTAGCAAAATGATGAGGAAAAAACAGTTAATGAATCATGCTGTCCAAGACCATCTATGTGGACCACCAATGATAGGAAAAAGGTAATATTCTTTGTTAAAAAATAGTGCTTTCAGAGAGCCTGCAAGGAGATCAAGCGAATCAATCCTAAAGGAAATCAACCCTGAATATTCATTGGAAGGACTGATGCTGAAGCTGAAGCCCCAATACTTTGGCCACCTGATGCAAAGAGCTGACTCACCGGAAAAGACCTTGGTGCTCGGAAAGATTGAGGGGAGGAGGAAAAGGGGGTGTCAGAGGATGAGATGGTTGGATGGCATCACCAAATCAATGGACATGAGTGTGAGCAAACTCTGGGAGATAGTGAAGGACAAGGAAGCCTGGTGTGCTGCAGTCCATGGGGTCACAGAGTCAGACACGACTTAGTGACTGAACAACAAAGAGACCCTGAACATTCAAAAGTAACAGCAGCCAACAAAATGCACAATAAGGCAAGCTTGTCCTCATGCTCAGATTCCCAGGCAGAACTTAACTGCCCACTTAGAGGATCCCACTCAGAAAGGAATATCTGAAAAAACTGTTCTTCACCAGGGCAGGCTTCATGGTTAAGCAAGGAGAACGGGTGCACAGGATCTCATACACAAAGGCCCAGGATCTTGTTCTGCAGTAATTGTCTTAAAATTCTTAATAATCGTACCTTTGAATCTGTGTTTGGTACATGAAGTCCAGTAGGATGATAAGGCTTGGCTTAAAGCCTTGGTTCATGAGGAATCCCACCTCCTAACACCTCCTTACCAAAGCCAGTAACTGGACTGCTGGGAGGCAGGGAGAACAAACATTGGTCATCCACATCCTAGCTGGTAGCACCACAGCCTATTAGGTGTGGCTCACGGCATCCTCTTTCCCACTCCCAGTGAAGGCACCAAGCAAATCTGGGGGCAACTCCCTGGAGGTAGACTGTAGTTTGGCATGGCAGTCCATGAGAAAGAGGGACTGACTTTTCCCCCCAAGCAGGACCCCTCTTTTCATTTCGCTCTGGGCCCTACAAATTACATAGCCTGCTCCATCCTTCTCTTCATGATGGCAACAAAAATACTGCCACCAGGAGAGAGGCGTTTGGTGAGCACATATTTCTTCAAGTATAAAAGCTACTGGGAAGCTATTAGCCACTCCCAACCTAGATTAGCCAGCAGTTTTCTTTACAACATCATTCAGGGGATCAGTAACAGGAAGTCAAAGACATCTTCACCTAGAGTGGAACTGAGCAAAACAGGAAATGTTGTTGTTCATTCGCTAAGTCATGTCCAACTCTTTACGACCCCGTGGACTGTAGCCCGCCAGGTTCTTCTGTCCGTGGCAATTTCCAGACAAGAATACTGGGGTGTGTTGTCATTTCCTTCTCCAGGGGATCTTCCTGGATCCGGGATCAAACCCACGACTCCTATATTGGCAGGTGGGTTCTTTACCACAGAGCCACCTAGGATAGCGCTTGTGAAAAAAGAGCTGGCCTCTTCCTGATCCCCACCATGAGATGCCCTGGAATACCTTCCCAGTCCCCTTCCTTATTTAATTCATCCTTGAACGTTTTCTTGAAAGCAGACAGTTCTAGGTCCAGGGCATATAAGAATGAACAGGAGAGAAAATGACACAGTTCAGTAATGGTAGCAAGAACTAATATCTAAGAGCTTGTAATGTGCCAAGCTCTTTAAGTATTTGACATATTTGATGATTTAATTCTCACAATGAGCCCATGTTGTAAAGAAAATACTGTCCTATTTTAGATATCAGAATATGGAAACATGGAGAATTTGAATATCTTGCAGCCACTAAGCACAAGGGAAGCCCAAGCTGGCTCAGTGGTAAAAGAACCTGGCCTGCAATGCAGGAGACACAGTAGGAGTCACAGGTTCAATTCCTGGGTTGGGAAGATCCCCTGGAGCAAGAAATAGCAAACCTGCTCCAATATTCTTGCTGGAAAATACCATGGAGAGAGAAGCCTGCCGGGTAACAGTCCACGGGGTTGGGAAAGAATCAGTCACAACTCAGTGACTCAACAACAACAAAGCGTGAAGCTTGGACTCAAACCTAGGCAGATAATGACAACACCGTATGATAAATGCTGGAATATAGGTTATGGTAAATACCTAGAACCAAGAATTTAAGTAAACTGGTTAGTAAAAAATAAAATTCTTAAGTACATTGGTTAGTAAAATATAAAATTAATAAATATGTTGAAAAGCCTTAGAAATACAAAGAGAAGGTAAACAAAGATATTGGCCCTCTCTTTAAAATTTCCATGAACCATTTATTAATAGATAATAGATCCAGGTCACTACCTTTTAGTAGAAATGCCACCAGCTATCATATTTGGTTTTGGAGATACACAGAAGTTTGAAAACAACAAATGATCAATGACTAGGGCAAATACATTGCCAAATAAAACTAGTTAACTGCTATTAACCTGAATTACAATCATGATAAAACACGTGATCATATGATAAAGTATTGCAAAGCCACTCTAGCAATGGCTGAAGAGTTCACCATTTAATGTAACACATAGTTTTTACATGGAGTTGCATATCCAACTAATAATTTTGCTGGAGGAAAAGAAGCATCATACAGTCAGGCCTATAAAGGGCTTTTTAAGGTGAGCCAACCCACACCAGTCAATGAACCAGCTCTTTCACTCAGCAGCTCATCTAACAGATTTTTTTTTCCTTGATGCAACAGTCTTAGGGAGATTTTTCTAGAATTAAATTGCCCTCAACTGTTCTGTGTGAAGAGATTAGTCCTATAATACATGCTGTCCTACAGGTCAATCCTCATTATCTGTAAGGTATAATTTAACTTCTATAGTATCAGCCCCATATTCTTTATTTTAACTTTTTATTTTATATTGGAGTACAAACGATTAACAATGGTGTTAATCAACAGTAGTTTCAGGTGGACAACAAAGAGACTCAGACATACATATACATGTATCCATTCTCCCCAAACTCCCTTCCCATCCAGGCTGCCACATAACACTGAGCAGAGTTCCCTGTGCTCTAGAGTAGGTTCTTGTTCCCTTCTCCATTTTAAATACAGCAGTGTGCACATGTCCATCCCAAACTTGCTATCTCCATCCCCTACTCTTCCTCCCACAGCCCTATATCTTGCCTAACTAATAAAACATTTTTCCTTTATGTCCTAACTTATTCAACACTGAACCTGATCTTCCGCACAAAACAAAGTTACTCTTCAAATATCCTCATTTACTTTAAGGGCATTTCCTTTCTTGTCATCACCCAGCTTGAAGCTCTAGTTGTTACTCAACATCACCTCATGATCAAAATAAGCTTAACTGGTCTTCCTACTACAGACAAATTCCTCATCTAATCCTTTTTATAAGACTGAGAAAATAATTAACTATTAAAAAGCACTGTGGACTTCCCCAGTGGTCCAATGGGTAAGACTGGACATTTCCACTGCAGAGGGCAAAGATTCGATTCCCAGTCCAGGAAGTTCCACATGCCATGCAGTGCAGCCAAAAAAAATATTAAAAGGAAAAAGCACTGCTTCTATTCTGCTGTCCAGTGGCAACATATTAGGTCACTTAATAAAAACAGAATTAGTTTAATAATCAAGCAGCCTGGATTTCAGCCTCAATTCCTCCACTAACTCATCTGAGTAACTCAACTAGGTTTCCTTACCTGGAAAACATGAGTCCTGGGAAGGAAAAGTAATGCAGTCCCTTACCATGAGAACAACAAACCTCTTATACTGGAATTCATGGTCCGCCATGCCATAACTTAGCTAATCAACCTCATCTACAGTTGTCATCCGAGGCATTCGCTCTGATCACCAGCTTCTCTCATGCTCCTGAATTTTGTCAGTCCCTCCAGTGCCCTACAGACAATTCCTTTTCCTAAAATGATGTCACCCTCTCCTCTCATTAAAGACAGTCTCAAACAGAAGGCATACCAGGGATATTTTTTTCTCTTTGTCCTTTTCTGACATTAGCCAATTCTCCACAGTCACCACATATTTTGTATGCAGTAATATTCAGGGGAAAAAAATGAACTTCTTAAACTAGAACTACAAGATAAAATTATTTAAATATATGAAATAGTACTGAAACTAGTAACCCTCAATGGCAATCCTCTTTTACCTTCCTAGGAACTTTATTTGCTATACATATTTGGCCCTGTTAACTCTAAAACTCAACTTACACAGGCTGTGGCTCCAATATAAGGACTCAGAAGTTAATGAACTAATTTTATTTTGGTTCTCCAAACTGTACAGTCTAATTTATCATTGCTGGACTGAACTGGATATTATATATAGCTAATGTGGTCATGTGAAAGTTCTTAATCTTAGTACATTAACTGTTTCCTAGAAACTCAACCTGTTTTTAACATCAAACCATGTTATTTTACGAGAAGAAAGTTAGTTCCAGTAATATCAATTCAGTCATTTGACAAGTGAAATTATTTTTGTGAACTGACCTGAGAACTCCCAATTACCATCTACAAGGCTGCACTGGTAAGAAATTGATGAAATAATCATTTGGGAGGCACTCCAAACATATTTTCACGTTCCCAAGTGGTCATTCAGTTGCCAGAAAAAAGAAACCAATGGCCCAGAGACATCCAGTTCTCTAGGATCTGTGTTGACCTGATTCTGACATAGAAACAGAACTAGTGCTTCATATACACACTAAAGGGCTTCCCTGGTGGCTCAGTTGGTAAAGAATCTGCCCGCAGTGCAGAAGACCAGGGTTCAGTCTCTGGGTCAGGAAGATTCCCTGGAGAAGAGAATGGCTGCCTACTCCAGTATTCTTGCCTGGAGAATTTCACAGAGGAGCCTGGTGGGCTACAGCCCATGCAAAGAGTCAGACATGACTGGGCGACTAACATGCATGTGCACGCACACACACACTAAAAAGAGCAAAGAATTTACTAGCAAAAGGCTTGTGCCAAACCCATAACAATAACTTATAGCCACAGGCAAGTCTAATCACTTTTCATCCTCAGATTTCAAAGAGTCGGACACGACTGAGCTACTGAACTGAACTGAAAATGAGAATAATCATAACACCAGCCTCCTCTACTATATAAGACCTCTGAGGTTGCAATGATACAATAATGTAAAAGTGTTTTTGAAAAATGCTTCACAGATACAAATAAGATATTATGTAATAATATTCTTAAATCGAATACTCACAGTTGTGTTATCAAATATATACCACCTAGTAAGAAAACAAAAGTGAGTAGGATTAGTAAGAGAAAAATTATCGTTAACGACACCAATTTCCTAAGTCTGGATTTTCAGACATCTTGCTTTTTTAAGTAGGACACACAAAACTCTACACAAACAATTTCAGGCAGTTAAGTATCTGAACACCTTTCCTAAAAGATCTCCTGGGAGAGAATTTCCACAGCTCTCTTGGTGTTTTTCACTGGGGAACTGAACAATTCAAATAAGGTACAAATAAGTACCCTGGAGAAGAAAATGGCAACCCACTCCAATATTCTTGCCTTGGAAATCCCATGGACAGAGGAGCCTGGTGGGCTACAGTCCATGGGGTTGCAAAGAATCGGACATGACCTAGCAACTAAAAAACAACAACAAACAAGTTCTCATTTCTTTCACCAGACATAAAGAAAAGAAAATATAATATGTTGGCTTAAAGGGAACAATTAGATATAAAATTCTACTCTGCAACAAGTTTCTTGGAAGGTGAAGACAAAATATTAATATGCAAGGCATAATGGACCTAAGCTTTTTCTCCTTCATTCAAGTTCCCTCCTTGCAGAGGCAGAAACATCTATTGCCAAGAAACAAATCAAGACCAGGCTTCCCAGATTTCACACTGAAATGCTAACCTTGACACCTGGCAACTTGCAGTAAAAAAACATACAGTCTTGTCTGCAATCCACAGCACAAAACATCAGCACTTATGCACTTGTCAATGTTGATGCTAAACTCCTCTAACGAAAGCAAATATTAAGACATATGACACTAGAGAGAATTTAAGGCCCACTTAACACAGTTTCTCCAGCTCCATCCTTGTGTTTTTTGGGAATAGCAGGATGTAACATACTGACAGAACACACTGACTATGTAAGGTTACATATGCCCCAGGCTCTCACTGAAGGACAACATAAGAAAGGACTTTAAAGAATGCTTTCATTCTGTCCAATATGTTATTCAGTGTATCTGTTAATACAGTATCTTCCTACAGCCTTAGCTTTCTGTGGCACCTCACTGAGAATTCACACATTATAAGTTATTGAAATTCTTACTGAGTGTCTATCACTTCCCCTGGTCTGTAAATTCAAGGGCACAAACTACATCTGATTGAACACCCATTTCTGAAATACTGAGTACAGTGTCTGGCACATAAGGGAGTTCAATAATCATCTATTGAATGAATAAATCATATACCATAATTTTATTTTTCCAGAACATATGTTCAGTCCTCCTGGGTTGGGGAGATCCCCTGGAGAAGTAAATGGCAACCCACTCCACTATTCTTGCCTGGAAAATCCCATAAACATAGGAGCCTGGCAGGCTACAGTCCATGAGGTTGCAAAGAGTCAGACATGACTTAGCAACTAAAAAAAAAAGAAAAGGAAAATTATCTCTTTAAAAGAAGAAACCACATCTTCTATTTATTTATCTTCTCTACTCTTCCCAGAACTTGCTGTGATCATAGCAAGGAAATGAATCATAAACATTTGATGGTGATGATGACAACAATCATGACAGTGGTAATAGTGGGAAGACAAATTATCCTCATTGAAACAACTTATAGGGATTTCCCTGATAGTCAGGTGGTTAAGAATCTGCTCTGCAATGCAGGGGATGAGGGTTCAATTCCTGATCAGGCAACTAAGATGCCACATACCACTGGACAACTAAGCCTGTGGGCCATAGTGGAGGAGCCTGCATGGTGCAACAAAGATCCAGTGTGCTGCAACTAAGACCCAACACAGTTGAAAAAAAAGATATATACTGTTCATCATTAAAATCAGATGCGACTGTCTCTGTATGCTGAGATTATAAATGGTTGCTTTCCTATTTATCCTCTAGGTTTGCCAAGATTGGTTTCCAAGATTTGAGTGATGCTCCCATATACCAGTAAGTCTAAAAAGAATTAGTTTCTTATGTGTAAACAAAATCTAGACTGACTGTAATAATTCACCTAAGAATAATGAATCTCCAACCATATGAAACTGACACTGCAAAAGCCTCCAAGCCCTTTGCCTTTTGTCTCCTATGTCCAATGACTTCAAATGATAACTTTCCTATTTCCTCCTGCTGAGGAAGACTGCCCAGAGAATTGGATGCTATCCTTCTAAACGTGCTGGGTGCCTGGATAAAGGTAAGGTGAGAGCAGGGAGCCAAGCACTACAGTGATCTCCCACCCTGCAGAGGACACACCTGCCACTCTGGTGCTCAGTGTGTGTTTGCCACATCACTGCCCTAATTCCAACTCCAGTTTTATTCATAACTGGCAGAAGGAACTGCCCCTGATTTGTAACCCTGGCTTTATGCTCTATCCCATAGCAGACACACAGACACATGCAGAGGCAAAATCTCTACCTATACATGAAACTGTTTATTTCAATCAGGGGTAATTTGATTTGATAAGCAGAAGTCCAAGTACTCAATGAAGACAAAACTCAAGATGAAACTCCTCTAAGTGTTACTATCAAGATAAGCTCTCCTTCCCCGGTGGCTCAGAGGGCAATACAAGAGACCTGGGTTCAATCCCTGGGTCAGGAAGATCCCTTGGAGAAGGGAATGGCAACCCACTCCAGTATACTTGCCTGGAGAATTTCATGGATGGAGGAGCCTGGCAGGCAACAGTTCATGGGGTCACAAAGAGTCGGACATGAGTGAGCAACTAAAACTTTCACTTTCAATTAGATCATTTGGTTTGTCATCTAAATAGGTTTTACTTCCCCAGAGTAGCAGTGTTTAAAAGTATCTATGACCTAACATGGTCCATGTCAGAATCCAGAGACAGTGGTAGAGGAAGAGGTGAATCTGACAGCCTGTCACTCAGAGTCAAGGAACTTCAAGCAATAAATAACTACTTAACACCACAGGGTGCCAAAACAAGCAAGAAGGGGAAGAGTGGGGGACTTCCCTGGTTGTCCAGTGGTTAAGACTCTCCGTTCCAATCCATGCAGGGTACATGGGTTTGATCCTGATTGGGGAACTAAGATCCCGTGTGCTACAGGGCAGCTAAGCCCATGCACCACAACTAGAGAAGCCTGCACACTGCAATAGAAAGCCCACAAGCTACAACGAAGACCCAACACAGCCAAAACAGTGGATGTCTTTCCTCACTTTGCTGAGTCCTTGAAACCATAGCAATTATTCACAGAATACTGAATAGAAATATACTGCTATTGAGGTGTAAAAACATGTCAGCTATCCATTCAAGCAACTTTCAAAAGCATGTTTTAGAAACATGTCCATTAGTCAGATATTGGACTTTAACTCAAAGAATTAGCATCTTATATAAAAAATCTCTCTTCTTTTCCTTGATATCAAAAGGATATTCTTCCTAAATGCCTCAGATCAAATAAGCATACACAGAGAACAAAAGGATCACATTAGACATCAAAAGTAAACAATAAGATCCAGAACTCTGCTTCTTTCCTTGTCATAATAAAAACCAAGTCCTTGTCTCAGCATTTGAGATTCTACATTTTCAGTTTCAGCATTCCAGCCTCAACTCGACTGTTAGTTGCTCAGTCACATCCAATTCTTTGTGACCCCGTGGACTGTAGCAGGCCAGGTTCCTCTGATCATGGAATTCTGCAGACAAGAATACTGGAGTGGGTAGCCATTCCCTTCTCCAGGGGTTCTTCCCAACCCAGGGATCAAAGGCAGGTCTCCTGCATAGCAGGCAGATTCTTTACCATCTGAGCCACCAGGGAAGCCCCCAATTCCACTAACCCCAATACTTATTCATTCAGCAAAAATGTTGGTTGGCCAAAAAGTTAATTTGGGTTTTTCCATAAGGTATTATGAAAAACCTGAACTTTCTGGCTAATCCAATATATGAAACTATGGCAGTAAACAGCACTATGATGATCCCAGTCTTTAAAAGTTCACTTTAAAGTGTCTTTCATTCAAACCAGTCAATTCAGTGTATCTCCAAATGCCCATTCAATAAATATTTACTGGATAGGTTAAATGTTGGGCACTTTTTCAGACACTAGCAATACAGCAGTAAACAAAAGGACATTTCTTGCCTTTATAAAATGCACACCCTGCGGATGAAGAAATGTGTACCTGTCCCTTTATACCTTTATGCTGGGTTCACATCATTTCTCCTTTCTCCTCTGTGACCTCCCAACACATTCTCTTCATCCTAGCACTAATCCTACCAAATCTCACATATGCCATAATTCAGACAACATGTTATATGCTATCTAGATTGCTGATGAATAAACTGAGACTCAGGAAAGATTGAAAACTGAAGCATGTGGAAGGAGAGCAGAGGGTCAGCTTAATTTAGGAAATCAAAGAAGCATTAAGGGATTCTGCACAGGTCTTTAAGGCCAAGACAAAGAGTCAACATGGGAAATCAGTGACTCAGCCTGGGGAGCAGTTGAGGGTTTTGTCATACAAGAAACACAGAAACCCAGTTACCAGTGTGAGGCACAAAGTTAATGCAAGACCAGCAGCAATGGTGCTTGACATCAAGTAAGAAGCCACTGTGTGTGTGTGTGTGTGTGTGTGTGTGTGCACGCGTGCGCATGCACACGCGCGCGTGCATGCATGTGCGCACAGAGTCATGTCTGACTCTTTGTGACACCATGGACTGTAGTCCTCCAGGCTCCTGTTCATGGGATTCTCCAGGCAAGAATACTGGAGTGGGTTACCATTTCCTCTTCCAGAGAATCTTCCTGGCCCAGGGACCAAACCTGCGTCTTCTGTAATGCAAGTGGCTTCTTTACCACGGATCCATTGGGGAAGATACAGGTTGAAGAATACAAACTTTCAGTTATAAGATGAATAGGTTCTGGGGACCCAATAGCACGGTAATTAGAGTTAAGAATACTGTATTGTATACTTGAAATTTGCTAAGACAGTAAATCAGAAGTATCCTCACCACATCAAAAAAAAAAAAAAAAGATAACTGTGAGAGGTGGTAGATATATTAATTGACTGTGGCAATCATTTCACAACACCTAAGTGTATCAAGCCACCACACTGTACATTTCAAATATATACCATTTTATTTTCCAATTATATCTCAAAAAGGCTTTTGGGGAAAAGAAATTCAGGGGCCTGGAATCAGAAATATCATTATACTGAATATCAGATTCTCTTAAGAAAAGGAAAAAGAATCCCCAATTATATATTCTAAATTACCTTTCCTTTCCTGATAAGTTTGTTAGGAAGTAAAAGAGATGGGCCTGAGAAATTATACTCCAACAGCAAAGATATAAATAATATTGATGTCAGTAATGCTAAAAGATCACTTCATGGCAAATAGATAGGGAAACAGTGGAAACAGTGGCTGACTTTATTTCTGGGCTCCAAAATCACTGCAGATGGTGACTGCAGCCATGAAATTAAAAGACGCTTACTCCTTGGAAGGAAAGTTATCACCAACATAGACAGCATATTAAAAAGCATAGACATTACTTTGTCAACAAAGGTCCATCTAGTCAAGGCTATGGTTTTTCCAGTGGTCATATATGGATGTGAGAGTTGGACTATAAGGAAAGCTGAATGCCGAAGAATTCATGCTTTTGAACTGTGGTGTTGGAGAAGACTCTTGAGAGTCCCTTGGACTGCAAGGAGATCCAACCAGTCCATCCTAAAGGAGATCAATCCTGGGTGGTCACTGGTAGGACTGATGTTGAAGCTGAAAGTCCAACACTTTGGCCACCTGATGTGAAGAGCTGACTATTTTGAAAAGACCCGGATGCTGGGAAAGACTGAGGGCAGGAGGAGAAGGGGTCAATGGAGGATGAGATGGTTGGATGGCATCACCAACTCAATGGCGGTTGGTGGTTGGGTGGACTCCAGGAGTCGGTGACGGACAGGGAGGCCTGGCGTGCTGCAGTTCATGGGGTCACAAAGAGTAGGACGTGACTGAGCAACCGAACTGAACTGAATGATAAAAGTAACAGAAAATTAACTGTAATAACATCAATAACCGTAATCATAATGCCTTGTTATTGAGGCATATATATTTATGTTATTCATTATAATGTCTTAAAAAACACTTTCGAATCTACTAACTCATTTCATTTCATAAAATCCTATGAGAAAGGCAGGGAAACATTATTTTTCTAATGACATCAACAATATTAGTTGCATCATTTCAGTTACATTATGGTGGAAGGGGCATTTGTACGATAATCGTAATTTATTTATAGCATTGGTGTCTTAAGAAATGTGACTCAGGCTGTAACTGGAACCTCAGGAAATCAGGATATTCCCTTGAGCTGCAAATCCAGTGGTGAACAAGAGACTCCAGCATGGGCTGGCAGAAAAACTGTTTTCTTCCCAGTCTACCAAAGTAATCTGGCCTTATCTAGAAACATCTAGAAACAGGACACGGAAGCCTGGTGTGCTGCAGTCCATCGGGTCTCAAAGAGTCGGACACAACTAAGCAACTGAACAACAACAAAGAAACACTGATGAGCTTCATAAATAGTATCAATAGGGATATCCATGGGGGTTCAGTGGTTAAGATCTGCCTTCCAATGCAGGGGTTCAATCCCTAGTCAGAGAGCTAAGACCTCACATGCTTCAGGGCCAAAAAACCAAAATATAAATCAAGCAATATTGTAACTAAAATTCACTAAAGACTTTAAGAAAAGAAATATTATCAATCAAGTCCTTGGGCTCTTTTGTTTCTTTTCAAAAATATTTTTAAAAAGCAAAAATTAAATAAAATGCAATTGTAAGAATGGTACTAACAATGCATCCTAGTCATAGAAAGCAAGTGCAAGTCGCTCAGTTGTACCTGACTCCATGTGACCGCACGGACTGTAGCCAGGCTCCTCTGTCCATGAAATTCTCCAAGCAAGAATACTGGAGTGGGTTGCCATTTCCTTCTCAGGGCATCTCCCCAACCCAGGGATTGAACCCTCATATCCTGTGTCTCCTGCATTTGCAGGCAGATTCTTTACTGTCTCTAAACAGATGAAGCTCTGTGAAATGACCAAGGTCTTTTCTCCTCTTCCAGAATTCCTTCTTGAATTTTTCATATACCTCCAACTTTATTTGAGGACTGAAAACTTATCATAACAGCTATAAATGACACTACCATTATTGAGATAAGGAGTAATTAATACTATAATACAATTCAGGCACAAAAGCATAAGTACCAGCAGATGCAGTGGATGTATTTCTACTTAAATAAGACCTTGGATGCTCATTTCTGTCTTACAGATGTCAGAAAATGGCTAAAAAGTAAAAGGTACTAAAACTAATTAAAGCAAATCTCAGTAGAAGTATTTCTAGTGATCAAAAATAACTAAATATAGTACATGAACTACACTAGTTTAATCTAACTCAGATCCTCTCACTTCCCCTATAATGCTCATGTCAGAACTGTTTTAATACTTAAATAGTCTGGTACTAAATGGACTCCATTCTCGAATTTTAGCAAGTATTTTAAAGCTTTCATGCTACCAATAAAATGGCATTGGTAGCATAGCAATTACAGAGTTAAAAAAAAAAATGATGTAAATGTTAAGTAACAGTGAGGATAGGTACTGTTTCCACAAAGTAACTCCTGCAAGGGAAGGGACAGCTGGGCATTTCATCCCAGACCTGAGGGGGCCCTGAGGAAGGCCAGAGCCAACAGTTCACCCACCAAGCTGCCATCTGGCTTGGGACCAAGCA
>SJYQ01091884.1:0-13495 GCA_006410935.1 Redunca redunca | reverse complement strand
GGTTTACACGGCCAGCTCTTCCTGTGTTGAAACTGACAGCTGTTTCTTTGGTTACAAGGGAAGTAGCTGCTCAGTGTTCTGGCCGTGTTGCAGAAGGAGAATGTGTCTTTTAACGCTAGAGCCGCACCTGGAGTGGTGAGGGCTGCAGCTCCCGAGACTGGAGAGGGAGCCTCTGAGGTGTATCTCAGAGTCACCCTGGGGCAGGTGCTCAGGAAGTGGAACAGTGGGTGGAAACCTCCGCCATCGGAATGTTCTCCCCACGTCTGTCTGTCCCTGTCGGTTAGCCTCTTGCTCCTCAGCCCAGACTAAAATCCTTAAATGCGGGTATGGCGCACACTCAGATGGCGTTTTTCCATCCTGAGTAGTGTTTCATGAAGTGAAGCTCACAGCTCACACTTGGGGGTCCCAGTGTTCCTGACTCCATGCCACGTGCTCTGCCTTCAAGACATTTCACACGGGAGGAGATTATATGCTTATTAACACTTCTTCGTCCATCAAACGCTGATGGAGTACCTGTTTGAAATGATGTGTGGTTTTACCAAAATTGTGACCCAAAGTAATTTGGCCTCACCTGTCTCCATAGACACAGACTGTCCCAAGCTCCAAATAACCAAACCCACCCTCCGAAGGGCCTCGGTGAAAATATTTAACCATAGTGTCAACTTGATGAGAGTTTATCAGCCATAGGAACAAGACCCATTAGAACTTAAAGTTTTATTAAACTTAAAGTGACTTAAAGAACAAAGACATTTCTCTCGAAGATCGTAGTTCCAAGTTCAGAGAGCACCTGTGCTCCATGCAGAGTCACAGGCCCAAGTGCCTTTTATCTTGTTGTTTTGTTATTTCCAAGTGCATGGTCACCATCTGCGTGGTCAGAACTGAGTTCCAGCCAGTGGAAAGGGTGAACAAGGCTTGCCCCTGTCTTGAGACCTAGATGGAGAAGTGAAACATACCACATCCTCTCATATTCCATTGGCACTCATTCCTGGCTGCATGTAGCTGCAAGGATGCCTGGGAAATGTAGTCCCTGATAAAACTCAAATAACCCGTGGGCGAAAGGGAGAATGGATTTTGATGGACACTGGGCAGCCTTTGACATATTCCTTTTGTGTGTATTTAATGCGTCTCTTTGTGTTAACATCAGCGCACCCAGGTTATAAGTTTTGTTTATTTTGCTTTTTCAGAAAGAGGACCTGGATGTGTGACCCAGTGTCTGTGGACAACTCCAGAGTAATGAGTCAGTGTGCCTTTAGAGGAATGGAAGAAAACAAAGAGAGGTAAAGAGTTCTTTAAAAATTAAAATTGAAAAGAATTCTTACATGCAACAATAAGTGCAGTTCAGGATTTCTTATAAGTCAGTGGAGGCCATCGAGAATTTGGAGATAGCAAAACTTCCATGTGTCCCCTTTTCATAGCTTGAATTCCTGACACCAGAGGAAGGATACATTTGTCAAGTATGAGGGAATTTTTCCCAATATTTAGAAGGAAGAGTTGGTATATAGGACTGATATGGTCCAGAATTAAAGATCTGATTCTAAAATCCAAGGACGCTCATTCCAAGAAATAATGGGCTTATGCGTAGATGTGTTGTTTCTGCGTTTGCTGGTGGTGAATGCAGAGGAGGCGAAGGCAGACCCTTAGCGCTTGGCAGTTACATCTTCTCTTGAAGTCATCCTCTCTTCCTCTTCCTTCCACCTCCTCTTTTTTTGTTCCTTATAAATGAATGCATTAGTCTAAATACTCAAGAAATGCATGGATAAGTTTTCCTAGTTAATAAAAGTGAAGTCTCCATTGAGCCTCCCCCACCACCTTGCCATTTCATTCCTTGCACACACCCTACTCCTGTCTTTCCCGGAAGTAACTACTGTGACCTACTTTGTGAATTTCCTTCCTCGTTTGTGAATTTCCTTCCAGAACTTTTACGAGGTGTCTATGTGTGTTAGTTGCTCGGTCGTGTCTGACTCTTGGCGACCTCATGGACTATAGCCCTCCAGGCTCCTCTGTCCATGGAATTCTCCAGGCAATATGCATAGGAAAAAAAGTCATTCTTTCCTTCCTTCCTGTTCTTTAAAAACAGTCTGTCATACTATGCTCGCTGGCCTATTCTGTACCCTTTGTAAAACTTTCAATAATATGATTTTAAACATTTTCAAGACAGTACATGTGAAACTACCTTGTTTTGCTGCAAAGTGAGTATTGGGTCCATGGCAGGAGAATCTCTGTGTTTTCCTGTTGGTGGTAGGTGGGTGGATTCTCTTTTTTGCCCTTAACATTAATAGCAGTGCTTTGATGCACTTTCTGGTTTATGCCTCCAAGCACATGGGCAGACATGGTGGTTACTGACGAGTGAAGTTGTTGGGCCACCCCGTGAATGAGTTTAAGATCTTCATAAATATTGCCAGTTCATTCTCTCATCACTTACCAACAGATACCAGATTTCCTCTTTGCCCACCTCTTGCCACACCTCGGTTCTTCATGCTTTTTGATTTTTGCCAGTCTGATGGGTGAACAATGGTATCTCTCCATGATTGTAATTTCCTCCCCCTTCTCTTTACTCTGGGAAGTTCATCCTCTCAGGTCTCTGCATTTCCCAGTGGCCCCAGCAAGCATCAGTCCTTACAGGACTCAGTGACTATCCCGAGGCCTAGGCCCCTGGGCAACCCGGGTCTTGCCCAAGAGTGGACACCTCTCTGTTTCTCTTCTGAAAAGCACCCAAGTCTGCTCTTCCAGGATTGGTCATCCCAGGATCACCTGCTTCTCTCCAGATTCTGGCAGGGGTTGTTGGGAGAGCCTTGCTTTGGATTTCCCTACTCAAATGAATTCATCCACTACCATCACCATCATCCTTGGCAACAATCAGAGTGTTTAGTCTGTGTCAGGCTCTGCGTGCATCACTTGGGTTACTCATTTAATTATCACCACAGCCCGGTGAGGTAGGGAGTTGTGTTGTTACCCCCGTTATGTCCGTTAGGTGACATGAGGACATAAATTGATTCAAAAACAATCCAAACAACAAGGGAAAATTAACAAAAACCCTGTCTTGCCATGGAGCCCCAGCTCCTACGTATTGCTGTCACTTTGAGTGACAGACAGACTCATGCTTGCTCAGTGGCGAGTTCTTCTGTGGTCATAGCTTATGGACCACATGGAGCCATCAGGCCCGTGTTCGTGGTGGCCTTGACCACACTCAGGGCCTTCCTAGAGGAGAGTGTAGGAGTGGAGAGTGTGTTTTGGGTTTTGTCTGCCTCCAGCATATGAACACGGGCTCTTGCGTTTCACCAGCCCCTCTGCTCTGGTGTACAGTTGGGGGTGATGGTCCCACTGGTGTTCGTCCAAAACACCTCTCTGGTAAGGGGCTTTCAGGGTGAGCCTGTTTGTCATGGGAACGAAACTACTTGAGTATGATAAATAAGCCCACTGAGCTGTAGCCAGAGAGGAGGTTCTTCTCTTGCCCCCGTAGACCTGATTAGTTATCCTCCCTAAAATATCTAACTTTAGACCTTATTCTTAAAGCAGGCAGAGTACAGTTCCAGAGGTCCTCCTGAGCTCCAGCCCCTGCCCCCGACTCCGCATGATGTTTCAGACACATAAACATGTAGAGCCGACAGACGGCCTAGGCTCACCATCTGGTTTCTTCTTCTTCAAGACAGTGTGGAGCAGGCAGGCCTGAGGGGGAAATGATGGTCTGAGTTCACACAGACAAGCCGGGTAGACAAAGCCGGGTCTCAGGCCTGCAGGGTCTGGGGCTCTGGCTCTTTACACAACATCGCAGCTACTTCTCATTAGATTATTAGGAGCACTTGTTCCCCACATTGATTTTATTAACTGATAATGCCTTAAAGGAAACCAGCTCATTGATTAGTTAATTATTCATTCAGTGAGAATTTATGAAATATAAATGTGTGCACCAGAGACAGCAACTTAAGTAAGATGAATTCTCAAGGAATTCAGGGGTGGAGGGAGTGGGCTTTTGCACACACAATGAGCAGTGCTTAAGTGGAAAATTTTAATTCATCATTGGTCGGTGGGGATAGTAATAGTACCTCCTGCAATGGCATGTCCTGAGTTAGTCATAGTCAGGCACCTGGCCTGGAGATGGCCCCCAGTTAAGGCATCTGTTTTCATTTTTGTTTGTTTATATTTAATCCCACGTAGCGTGAGGAGCCTAGGAAGATTTTTCCATCAGAAGACTGATTCAGCCAGACTTGTGGTTTAGAAATGATAATCCCTTGACATGATTTCTTACCCTATATGTTATCATCTGTTTAGTGTCTACCTTACTTAATGGACTGAGAATTCCATGGGGCCAAGTCTTGGCTGTTTTGTTCACAACTGTTTCCCCAGTGCTTGGCAGGCAGTAGGTGCCCACTGCTATTTCTGGGCTGACGGGTGTAGGGGTCAGGGAGTGGTAAGGGGTGGATCCCGGATCCTTGAGGTGAGGTGGTGTAACAGAACCTGCTCCTGCGAAGGACCTGAGCTCACCTGGAGCCAACCCCAGGTCCCCAAGGAGAAGGGCTCCCTGGAGGCCCTGCCCGCAGACCTCACTCTTTTCTGAGGGGATGTCATTTTGCTCCTGAACTTTATGAACATTTTGTCTTTTAAGCAAGTGACTTTATTGTGGGGAGACCTAGTGCCAAAGCATTTATTAACTGAGCAACCATTACTTGTCACCTGTACTTCTGGGTGCCAACTCACAAGAACACAAGCTTTCTAGAAGAGGAAGCCCTGGGAATGCAGTTTGCTGCTATCAGTGATGCTGGCGGGATAGCGCTTCTGTGCCTCTGTTTCCTCAGCTGTGCAGTAGCAGAGTTAGGCAGTCGGAATGGCTGATGTTCAAGAGGATTTTGAGAGGAGAATCCCTCGCTCTTCACATAAGTCCTTCATATATATGGCCTTGTGATAGCTCCTTGAAATGGATAGCAGGTTAAGACTCAGCCACGCTGGAGAAGTGGAAGGTTTTCATTCATTCATTTGTTCATGAGTCAGCCAGTCAGTCAGTGACCCTCCCATCCTTGCTTAGCAGCCCTAAGCACTTTCGGAAAATGTTCAAATATGGCATTACTCCTTGCTTGCAGGGCCTGTCACTCTCAGGTTGTACAAGTGTGTATCTCTTTTATGAACATAAAGCTCTTTTCTGGCTCCATCATTTATTCCAGGGAGTTTTGAGCACCTCCTTTGTGTTGGCTTGGCTACTTTACTGACTTGTCTGGTGCAGTGACACTCCACGTCTAGTCCAGAGCCCTGTGCACAATAAGTTCTCAACTTGTGAGCGGCTTTAGTGGGCCGACCTGGCTAGAAAACAGAATGGTTTTTCTTTTGTTGTTGGCCACAACTTGCAGCGGGATCTTAGTTCCCTGACCAGGGATTGAACCTGTGCCTCCTACAGGGGAAGCATGTGGTTCTCAACCCCTAGTGGAAGTGGAAGTGCCAGGGAAATCCCCAGGGTGATTAGTGGATGATCACAGCATGAAGAGCTGTATCTGGAATTGAGGTTTGCTGTGTGCTGTGTTCTGTTTGCACGATCTAAGGGTAGGCTGCCTCAAGAGCCCTCACCTTAGACCGGCTAGTTTCACCGTTTGTTGTTAGTTGCTGTCTTCTTGACCTGCTTATCAGCTTCCATCTGGTCCTTTAGGCAGGAGCTGTTTTGGTCACTGATTTTTATGAGCTCTTTGTTCACCGCCCAAGGGCTGTGGGGGCCTGCTCAGCTTCCTCCACCTCCAGAAGTTCGACTGCTGACCTTGAGCAGCTGGCGTTTGTGCTGTGCCTGTGTGCACGCTCAGTTGCTCAGTCGTGTCTGACTCTCTGCGGCCCTGTGGACTGTAGCCCGCCAGGCTCCTCGGTCCATGGGATTCTCCAGGCAAGCATACTGGAGGGGGTCGCCGTTTCCTCCTCGAGGGGATGTAGGTCCTGACCCAGGAATCAAACCTGTGTCTCTTGCATCTCCTGTATTGGCTGATGGATTCTTTACCACTCGCGCCACCTGGGAAGCCCCTGAGAAGCTGGAGACCCAGCAGAAGGGAGAGTAACCCCTCCTGACCAGAGACACTAGCCTTCAGTCTCAAACTCAGCAGCCCCGTGACCTTGAGCAAGGCACTTCACCTCTCCAAGGTGTCTTGTTGGAGTTTCTGTCAGCGTCTCTCATAGTCTGCTCCTCAGAGCAAGATTGCCTCCAAACATTTAGTGGGCTGAACTGGCTAGAAAACAGAATGGCACCGAAGGGGAAAATGGGGCCTGTTGCCAGGCTTGTTTGGCCATTGCTGACTTTGGCTCAGACAAGTGTGACCTTCCTCACAGGACCCAACAGAGCCTGTAAAAGGTCAGTGTGCAGAGAGGGTTCTTTTAAGGGAGGGTAGGGTGTGCGGTCCCCCACCCACCACACCTGCTGTTGCACGGATTGCACTGGGGACACGCCCGACTGGAAGATCTTGAAGCTTCTTCCCAGTACTGCAGTGATGTCCCTGGGACAGAGAGGCATAGATGCTGGATATTTGAATGCTTTCGTGTTTTGGGGTTTTTTTTTTTGATAGGAACTTTAAAATAGTATTGTAAGCAAAAGATGGAAGAGGTCTTCCAGTCTCTGCCAAACCTGCCAGTGAGTGAGTGGAAAAGTGGAAGGGTCAGGTGTTTTCATGCCTGTTTTTATTCAGGCAGAAATTTTTCTGTGCAAAGAACACCCAGCTGCCGTTTGAAACACGAGTGTGCAGCATCTGCGCTGTCTCTCCTTGATTGTGTGACCTTAGGTGTCACTCTTCTCTTTCATATCACTTATTGGCTTAAAAGAACAGTTGGTTGATTGACGACTTATCCTTTCAATTCTAAAATTTTAGATGTATATATACCTATGTGTATATATTAAAAAAAATTTTTGGCTGCCCTAGCGCTTTGTGGCCATGTGTGGGCTTTCTCTAGTTGAGGGGAGTGGGTGCTGCTCTCTAGTTGGGATGCGCAGGCTTCTCTTTGCAGCGGCTGTTCTTGTTGCAGAGCACAGGCCCTAGAGTGGTTCAGTGTTTGTGGCACATGGGCTTAGTTGCCCTGCTGCATGTGGAATCTTCCCGGACCAGGGATCAGACCCTTGCCCCCTGCGGCAGGTGCATTCTTAGCCACTGGACCGCCAGGGCAGTCTGGTATATTGCTCGAAACAGCTGAAAACCTTTGTAAGTCACTGAGGGCAGACGTGGTCTGTGTTGACTCCTCAGGGCGGTGCCTGGGATAGAGTCATCACTCACTAAACATTGTCGCATAAATATGAAAACAGAATGCACTCCTCATTATACACTCATTGGCATAAGCCCAGAGACAGGTTATTATTAAACGAGTGTTAAGGTAGCTGAGTGAGTGATCTTCTCTGAGACACATGAAGACCCAGGGATGTTATTTTACAGATGAGAATCTGACACTTTGGGAGGCAAAGTGCTGGGCTATGGTCTTATAGCCGGAATGGAAAAGCCAAGGCCCAGGTTCAGCCTGCTGAGCCTCAACTTCGGCTTTGTTGTGGTTTTTCCCCACTAAATCTTCTTTCTGTGTCCTTTGTGTGGTTAGAGGCGTTAATTAGGACAGTGTCCTGAAAGATCTGCTGTGAAGACACCGAAAAAGCTCTTCAGTTCTCCAGGGAGCCTGGCTAGTTCTCTACATAGAAAATTATAATAATGTCTTCCAATTCTGGGTACCTCCTGAGGGGCTTTTTATTGTATTAGCTCCAAACACCACAGAAATTGATCAGAATGCACATTATCTGCCTCCATTTTGCAGATGAAGGAGCAGTTTTAGGTACCTGCCGCAGTTCAGTTCACTTTAGTCGCTCAGTAGTGTCCAACTCTTTGTGACCCCGTGAACCGCAGCATGCCAGGCTTCCCTGTCCATCACCGACTCCCAGAGTTTACCCAAACCCATGTCCATTGGGTTGGTGATGCCATCCAATCATCTCATCCTCTGTCGTCCCCTTCTCCTCCTGCCCTCAATCTTTCCCAGCATCAGGGTCTTTTCAAATGAGTCAACTCTTCGAATCAGGTGACCAAAGTATTGGAGTTTCAGCTTCAACATCAGTCCTTCTAATGAACACCCAGGATCGATCTTCTTTAGGATGGACTGGCTGGATCTCCTTGCAGTCCAAGGGACTCTCAAGTGTCTTCTCCAACACCACAGTTCAAAACCATCAGTGCTTCAGCGCTCAACTTTCTTTATAGTCCAACTCTCACATCCATACATGACCACAGGAAAAACCATAGCCTTCACTAGACGGACCTTTGTTGACAAAGTAATGTCTCTGCTTTTTAATATGCTGTCTAGGTTGGTCATAACTTTCCTTCCAGGAAATAAGCATCTTTTAATTTCATGGCCTGCCCCAGTGTCACAGGTAATTGTAGGGATACCTGTGTCTTTGATGCTCTTAAGGGAGAAAGCCCCTGGCCTTCTTGCCACTCCCCACTGTTTCTCATCTGACTGGGACCCTCATCTTACCTTGTCCTTGCAGGTGAGTGCTTGGAGCCCCTCTGCAGGATGGGGAGGGGTTGCCGTGGCTGCCCCAGGGGTGGGACTGGGCTTCAGCTGAGGGAATCCATTGAGGTGCAGACGGTGGGCATTCGAGTTTCTCTGGGAGCCCACCAACATGTTTCTAATTCCAGGCAGTCTCTTCATAATGGGCCCTGGTGATGGGGGAACTGCCAGGAGGATGTTAGACAAAGTGGTGGCGATCCTTGGCCTAGTTGCTGAAGTTTTCCTAGTCTCGGTCTGCCATCCGTGAAGGTGGATAGCAGTGGTATTTAGGTCATAAAGTTGATGTGAAGGTTCAGTCGGGTAAGAAGTCCCTCACTTGCGGTCACTGGGTGCCTGGTTAACACCTGGCGCACAGCCTTAATCTGTTATCAGCCTGTAAATCATTCTCCCACCAACTACAGAACCGAGGAGGAGACGTCAGAGTTTTCTCTGACGATCCTATGGTGATCACCTTGGAAAATTTGTTCAGCAGTTATTTGAGTACCCACCGTGTGCTCAGCTCTATCAGCACCCTGGGGAATGCAGTCAGATCTGGACTTGCTTCCGACACGGAAGGGGAGATGAATGTCTGTAACAGGAGACAAGCAGGCTTAAGGCAGGGCCTAGAGGGTCTGGCACACAGTGTGCACCTGGGAAGTGCTTAAAAACACTCAAACTGAAGGGACTCGGATGGGCACCACACTTGACGTGGTGCCAGGAAACACAGCGCCAAGCCTGGCAGGGGACGCTCACCCAGCCCCCGCCCTGCAGACGGAGGGTGACACGTGAAAAGCAGCACCGGGCCTGATGCTGAGTCTTCGCTGGGTGGGGCCATGTGCGTCAGTCTCCCTCCTGGGAATCTGATTAAAAAAAAAAAAAAAAAATTCCTCCCAGGCAAGAGCGTGGCACATTTCCTGGAGGAAAATCGACCAAGAATCAGGCTTGGAGAGCTGTATGAAGCTGGGGGTGGGGGCATGTGAACCCGCGATGGTTGAAGCGCTCACTGTACCTCACAGAGGTACAGAACTGTCAGGATGCATTTATGAAGCGCTGGCTCGTTTTGGGTGTCCTCTGGGTTTTGAGTGGAGGGAGTCTTAAGACTCTGTCTCTAGATGGGGGAAGAGCGCGGGAACGTGAGCAGGCTCCCTGTGTTCGCTGCTTGGGCTTGAGCTGCTTGTGGCCTTTGTCCCAGCCTGTGCAGTGCTGTGCACACGAGCAGGAGCCAGCGTCTTTTGTAAGGATGGGGGTGGGTTGAGGGCCTGCTGTGTGCCAGGCGCTGCCCTGGGCTCAGGGGTAGATCTGGGACTGGTTGTTTTGCCCGCAAGGAAACTGCCCAGGGAGGTGATGTGCATGCAAGTTACACAGTGAATTTGTAGCAGAGGTGGAGTTAGAACCTGGGTGTCCTGTAGCCATGGATGCTGGCAATTAATGGGGCCGGGTCAGCGCCCAGTTGTACTTTGAGCGGTTGTCCTCATGATTAGGACTAAGGACCTTTTTTACCCGTCTGTCCATTTGAACAAGTAAGAAAAGTTTTCACCCTTTGCCTCGATTCCCTCCTTGCTTTCCTCACTGTCCCCGTTTCCCTAGGTCCCTGTGGTCCTTCCTCATTCCTTCGGCACCTCCCACACTCTTAGGATTTTTCCAAGGCAGCTCATTTTCTTACCTCCCCCACTCCGTCTTGCTACTTTAGCTTTGGTAGTTGATGGGGTTTTGCCAAGTCTTAGTTTTCCACACTGTTGTAATCATAGTAGTTTTATGATACTTCTCACTTGTGTCAACCATTTTTTCATTACATGGTCTTCCTATGCATTGTTTTTTAAGGGCTGTATAATAGCCCATTCATGTAACAAATATTTCTTGAGTGGCTGCTCTGTGCCTGGCCCTGTCCTACAAATGAATGAGCAGGAACTCGATGCTGCCCCTGCCCGCCTGGAGGTTCTAATTAGTGGGAAAGTTGGCCATTAACCTCACAATCACTTGGGCAGAATGTTCTGTTACGTTATGTGATGGTGTTGTGGGTGAGTTTTAATAACCTGTTTTGTGCTCCCTAACTTCCCTGGTGGCTCAGATGGTAAAGCGTCTGTCTACAATGCGGGAGACCTGGGTTCGATCCCTGGGTTGGGAAGGTCCCCTGGAGAAGGAAATGGCAATCCACTCCAGGACTATTGCCTGGAAAATCCCATAGATGGAGGAGCCTGGTGGGCTGCAGTCCATGGGGTCGAAAAGAGTCGGACATGACTGAGCAACTTCAATTTCAATTTAAAGCAAGTAAAGGGGAGTTTCACCTCTCCAGTGACATGAAAACACTTCCTGGGGTAGAGGAGGTGAGCATTCCAGGCAGAAGGCACACTTTCACTGTTACGGAAAATTTTAAGGAAAGTATAAAACTATCGGTCATGCAAAAAGAGTATTGTGCTTTGGATAGTAGGCATATTTTAAGTTCTGAAAGAATGAAGATCTAATGACTTGTGAAAGTCATTAGACCTAACAACTCCTTTCTTCATGTTCTTTATCTTATAGTATGTTATCAAAGAAACTAAGTTTTAGCTTCTATTTTTTCCACCCAACTGTATATTTGGAAAGTTTGTAAGAAAAGTTAACAGATTTTTTTTTTAACCTAGATTTTATTTGAATGTTTTGCATCATTACTGTCTCTCTCTGTGTGTGTTTATGTGTATACATATGTACTTTTTTTTTTCTCCCACTTGGACATCCATTGCAGACTACCTCTAAATACCTTGACCTGTAACTCTTAAAATAGGGGCACTCTTCTTCATATTCGCCCACTGTTACCCACCTCTGCAAATTAGCAATAATTTCAAAATGTCTGTTTTTAGTGTCAGTTCTCTTTAGTACGTATTTTCTGAATTTGCATAAGTTCATTCCAGTGTTTGGGCTTAGTACATGATTCTAAAATAAGGAAGTGAAGATTTTCCCTGTGTGAATGGGGCAAGTCCCAATAGTTTAAAAAATTATATCATGAGGTTACATTCACATTGCAAACAAGAAAATAAATTCTATTTCAAATACTAACTTGAAATCCAAGAAAGTATATAAATTCCAGTAAGTGAAATCTATTCATAGGTGTTTACAAATGGCAGGAGATCCAAAGGCCGGCAGTATTTCATAAATGCATTTAATGAAGTATGTAGAAACTCAAGACAGGTCATCTGCTTCCCATCTTTTGTTCATGTGGTTTTTGTCATATAGGCAAATGTGAGTATAGGATGTCCTTGTCCTTTCAGTGGAAAGGGTAGCACTATTCAGCACAAGGTGAAGAATTCAACCTAGGCAACCTTTCACCTCCAGGTGAGCTGGATCCCCTTTGCCCTCCTTTAGTACCATGTCATCGGAGAAGGCAGTGGAAACCTACTCCAGTACTCTTGCCTGGCAAATCCCATGGNGCTGCAGTCCATGGGGTCGCTAGGAGTTGGACACGACTGAGCGACTTCACTTTCACTCTTCACTTTCATGCATTGGAGAAGGAAATGGCAACCCACTCCAGTGTTCTTGCCTGGAGAATCCCAGGGACGGGGGAGCCTGGTGGGCTGCCGTCTCTGGGGTCTCACAGAGTCAGACACGACTGAAGTGACGTAGCAGCAGCAGCACCATGTCATAAAGAGACATTGGCTTTTATCAGCTGTACTGAAAAATTTTTTTGAAAGCTGATACACTTTCTTCAAGGAGGTTCATCTTCAGAAGCCTTGTGCACAGAACCATTTTAGGATTGAGGGAAGAGGTGGGAGTGGATTTAGGGAACACAAGTCAGATGTCACTATTACCATTCAGAAATGCACTTGGTACTTCTCTTATCCTTCCAAAGACATCTCTCTCCTTTAAAAAAAATCTGTGTTCAGTATTAATTTTACTTCTTTGATTATTCAAGTATCTTTTTATTTATCTGAGGCCTATAACATCTTTAAATATCCAGACCGTATTCAAATTTCCTTAGCTTTTTCAAAACATTTTTTATAGCTCATTCCATTTCTCCTCCTTCCCACCCCACATCCAGGGAGCATTCCTGGCCGAAGCACTGCATTTTGTTCTTATGTCCCTTTAGTCCTCTTTAATCATGGTGCTAGTAGGAAGAATCCACCTGCCAATACAGGAGACATAAAAGACGAGGATTCGATCCCTGGGTTGGGAAGATCCCTTCAAGGAGGAAATGGCAATTCTAGTATGGCCATTCTAGTATTCTTGCTGGGAGACTCCCATGGACAGAGGAGTCTGGTGGGACCTCGGGGACCTACAGTCCACAGGGTCACAAAGAGTCAAACATGATTGAGAATCTGAGCACAAAATCCTTTGGGAAGGTCATGTATGTCTCCTGCTATGTTTAAAATGGATAACCAACAAAAACCTATTGTATAGCACATGTAACTCTACTCAATGTTATGTGCCAGCCTGGGTGGGAGGGGTTTGGGGGACAATGGATACATGTATGTGTATGGCTAAGTCCCCTTACTGTCCACCTGAAACTATCACAACATGGTTAATTGGCTACACCCCAATACAACATGTTTTCAGTGTTAAAAAAAATATTCAGTTTGTAGGGTTGGGAAAATCCTTAAAGAGATGGAAATACCAGACCACCTGACCTGCCTCCTGAGAAATCTGTATACAGGTCAGGAAGCAACAGTTAGAACTGAACATGGAACAACAGGCTGGTTCCAAATCCACAAAGGAGTACGTCAAGGCTGTATATTGTCACCCTGCTTATTTAACTTATAAGCAGAGTACATCATGTGAAATGCTGGGCTGGATGAAACACAAGCTGGAATCAAGATTGCTGGCAGAAATATCAATAACCTCAGATATGCAGATGACACCACCCTTATGGCAGAAAGCGAAGAACTAAAGAGCATCTTGATGAAAGTGAAAGGGGAGCATAAAAAAGTTGGCTTAAAACTCAACATTCAAAACATTTCAACGCCGAGCAAACTCCACAAAACAACTTCTGAATGCCGGCAGAGGACATCAAGCACCCAGAAAAGCAGATCATTGCCTTCAAAAACAGGTAGGG
>SJYQ01091879.1:0-70679 GCA_006410935.1 Redunca redunca | reverse complement strand
TCGAATACACAACATGAAGTAGCTCCTAGAAAGCTTTGTGTAAATTGAATCATTCCAGATATACTAAAACAGTACACTCTTTAAAATATAGGTAAGTTTTATTTCCCTAAAATTTGAGAGATTATTTGTGATTCTAAACCACCTGCATTTGTCTGCAAATTTCTATATGCGCATGTTTTTCTGAGAAGCTGTTTGTCCAGGCTATCAAGAGTCAAAACGCCCATCCCCAAATTTAGGAAAAGTTCATATAAAGAGATCCTATGGTAACTTTTTGTATTTTTGTTTGCAGAGTGAATAATCTTACCATAATCAGATTTTGTGAACAGCCAACTTAAATATGCTTGTGATCTGCTTTAAGTGACAAGCCAGGAACTTCCCTGGTGGTTCAGTAATTAAGACTGCACTCCCAATGCAGGGGACTCCTGGTTCCTTCTCTGGTCAGTTAACTAAGATCCCACACGTTGCTTCGTGACCAAAAATAATAATAATAAAAATTTTAAAGTAAGTGACAAGCCAGCACCCAGCAATAGTCTCTGTATAGGAGAGTCCGCCAAAATATTTGTTAAATACTAGATAAATGCTTGGGCTTCCTTCATAGCTCAGTCAGTAAAAAATCTGTCTGCAATGCAGGAGACCCAGGTTTGATTCCTGGGTTGGGAAGATCTCCTAGAGAAGGAAGTAGCAATCCACTCCAATATTCTTGCTTGGAAAATCCCATGGACAGAAGAGCCTGATGGGCTACAGTCCACAGGGTCGCAAGAGTCAGACACAACTTAGCAACTAAACCGCCACCAGATAAATGCTTTTTTTTTTTCCTCTCACCTCTCCCTGAAGCAGTGGTCTTCTTCATGCACGGAGGCTCCTTTTCCTTCAAAATTCACTTTCAATTTAAGGCTGCAAGTCTCGAGGGGGCCTTCAGAGCTGCTCAACAATCCTAGTTGCCCTGGGCAGACTATTCCCCTACCCTCTAAGCAAAGCAGTTCACACCTGGTCTTTCACATCTTCAACACTCTTCCCCTGTCCTGGCTTATTACCTTATGACCTTGAATCTTATTTCAAGTGAGAAACAGAAGCAATCAGTACAGACTTGTACCCTCAAAATGTACCAAAAAGCCCCTGCATCTGGGTCTATGGAATGAATCACCAGTGGAGTGGATTCTGCTCCTCCAGCCTAGAAAAGGAATCTTCTGCAGGTTCTTCCCCTCTCTCCCCTGTGTATTCAGGCTTTCTTTCTGTTTTTCTAGTTATCATCTCTAAAAGAAAATCCTCTCAGATACCATTTTCCACTGTTCAGATTGTTAAAAAAAAGTTTGATAGCACTCAATGAGACTGTGGGGAATACATGGCTGATAGGAGTGTAAGTTGATACAACTCTTACGGATGGCAATTGAGAAATATCTATCAATGTGCCTTTAGCATATGCAATCCCACTCCAGAAAGTTTATCCTATCGATACAGTTGAATTTATGTGTTGTTTCCTTTAAAAAAAAAAAANAAAAAAAAAAAAAAGGAACATGGAGAACATTATGTATGTATTAGTTTCTTGCCTTTTGCAATAAAAATAGGGACAAATAATACTACCATTTTCTTATGTGTGCAGGAAGAAAAGCATCAAAGAATATACAAGAAATAATTCAAATGGGAATCAGGAGTGGGAGGGAGACTTTTTATATATAATGTTTTATTTGTAATTTTTAATCATCTGAAAGTATTATCTATTATGTTCCAAAACTTAATATTTTTTTTGAAAATCAACCTCACTTTCCTTCTTCACCATGCCTCTCCAACCACATTTCATTTCTCTGATCTCCTTTACAGCCAGAACCAATAGATCCCTCATTCTCTCCTCATCCTACTTCAGTTAGGCTTTTGTTGCCCCCAGTCCACTGAAACTACACCTGTGGGAATAACTAGTGACTTCCAAGTTGCCTAATCCTAGATAGAACCACTCAGCAACATTTGACGGTTATTTCAAGAGAAATGCTTTCTTCTCTTGGTTTCATGAAGAGTGGGCTTCCCTGATAGCTCAGTTGGTAAAGAATCTGCCTGCAATGCAGGAGATCCTGGTTTGATTCCAGGAAGATACCCTGGAGAAAGGATAGGCTACCTACTCCAGTATTCTGGCTTTCTTTTGGTTTCTGAAGGATACCTTCCTCTAGTTTTTCCAACTTCGTTGATACCCTCATTAACTGCTTTGCTTCTCACCTCTAAATAAGGGAATGTCCCAGGTTCAACCTTTGACACCTTTTCATAGATTCCTTCTATGTATACCCCTGTCCAAGAATAATATGGAAGAAGTTAATTATATGCAAACAGATTTACTCATATGACAGAGAATTAATAGGTGCTTGTCAACAGGGCTTTTAAAAGGGAGGATTTATAAAAGAGAGCAGGGATATGTGGGGTGTCTGGAAACCATGAGTCTTGTTTGCTTTTCTAGAGGGAAACTGACAAGCTAGCATTTTGCAAAGCAGTCAGTCTAGGCAGCCTGCCCTGGAGCTGGCTGGCTCAAGGCATCAGTGAAAACAATGTTAGCTATTTATAGATTCTGCAGAAAACTGTGAAGTACAGGGAACAGGTTGTCTCTGTCTATTGTAAGCACCTCTACTCGGCTGAGCCAATTTTCTCATCAAAATTCTCTCAACTTCTCATGTCAGGATTTTCCAGAGAAATATATTCAAAATACAGGTCATATTTTGATGTTGTAAGCATGCACTTTCAATTATGAGAATTTTAGTCCTGATGATGTGCTGGTAAGTATTAATTATTGCCTGAATTTAATTGGTCTTAACTTTTAAAACCATGCAACAATTCCTGTCTAAATGTATGAGAAAATAATAGGGCCATAGTTTGTATTATGAATCCCATATTTTATTCCTTTTTAAAAAATATCCCTTGGGTTTCTTTAAGGTTCCAAGAAATGTGAATAAGTGTAGTGTAACTGCCTTAGTTATCTATTCAGTTTAGTTCAGTCACTCAGTTGTGTCTGATTCTTTGTAACCCCATGAACCACAGCACTTCAGGCCTCCCTGTCCATCACCAACTCCCGGAGTTCACTCAAACTCATGTCCATTGAGTCAGTGATGCCATCCAACCATCTCATCCTCTGTCGTTCCCTTCTACTGCTGCCCTCAATCTTTCCCAGCATCAGGGTCTTATCAAATGAGTCAGCTCTACATATCAGGTGGCCAAAGTATTGGAGTTTCAGCTTCAACATCAGTCCCTCTGATGAACACCCAGGACTGATCTTTAGGATGGACTGGTTGGATCTCCTTGCAGTCCAAGGCACTCTCAAGAGTCGTCTCCAACACCACAGTTCAAAAGCATCAATTCTTCAGCGCTCAGCTTTCTTTATAGTCCAACTCTCACATCCATACATGACTGCTGGAAAAACCATAGCCTTGACTAGACAGAACTTTGTTGACAAAGTAATGTCTCTGTTTTTTAATATGCTGCCTAGGTTGGTCATAACTTTCTTTCCAAGGAATAAGCGTCTTTGAATTTCATGGCTGCAATCACCATCTGCAGTGATTTGGGAGCCCCAAAAAAAATCAAGTCTGACACTGTTTCCCGATCTATTTGGCATGAAGTGATGGGATCAGATGTCATATTAGTTTTCTGAATGTTGACCTTTAAGCCAACTTTTCACTCTCCTCTTTCACTTTCATCAAGAGGCTCTTTAGTTCTTCTTCACTTTCTGCCATAAGGATGGTGTCATCTGTATATCTGAGGTTATTAATATTTCTCCCGGCAATCTTGATTCCAGCTTGTGCTTCCTCCAGCCCAGCGTTTCCAGCTGGAGAAGGCAATGGCACCCCACTCCAGTACTCTTCCCTGGAAAATCCCATGGACGGAGGAGCCTGGTAGGCTGAAGTCCATGGGGTCACGAAGAGTCGGACACGACTGAGTGACTTCAGTTTTCACTCTGCATATAAGTTAAATAAGCAGGGTGACAATATACAGCCTTGATGTACTCCTTTTCCTATTTGGAACCAGTCTGTGGTTCCATTTCCAGTTGTAACGGTTGCTTCCTGACCTGCATATAGGTTTCTCAAGAGGCAGGTCAGGTGGTCTGGTATTCCCATCTCTTTCAAAATTTTCCACAGTTTATTGTGATTCACGCAAAGACTTTGGCGTAGTTATCCATTGCTGTAGAACAAATTACCCCAACATTGAGAACAGAACAATATTCATATCTCCTAGTGTACGTGAGTCAGGCTCTGGGTATGGCTTAGCTTGGTGCCTCTGGCTCAAGATGTCTTATAATGTTGCAGTCAAACTGTTGGCTGGGACTGAGGTCTTATTCTCAAGTGGGGAGTTGGGGTAACAGACATCCACTTTCAAGCTGATTTCCATGGTTGGTGGCAGACCTCTGTTCTTTTCCACCGGGGCTGGCTTCCTAAATGCTCTTGTTATCTAAGATAATGAGATAGAAAGAAAGAGAGGGACAGAGAGCGAATCCAAGACCAAGATAGAAATCAGTCTTTTATAAACCCAACCTTCGAAGTTACACCCATCACTTCGGTTGTATTATTTTCATTTGAAGTGAGCCAGTGAATCCAGCCCACACTCAAGGGGAAGGGATTATAGAAGAACTTGAATACCATACCAAGAGGCTGAGGGGTCCACCCTGTAAAGTTCTCCTTAGGGGGACTGAAAGCCAGTTAAGTATGGAGACATATTTAGGTTGGTAATATTTTAGAGGATTTTGAAAGTTAGATAACATAATTAAAAGCCAGAAAAAGTAATTAGACAGCTTAAAGAGTTTAGCTGACAAAAAACAGGAATCAACAAAAGGTAAAAAGGCACAGGAGGGCCTAGAGGAGCTCTCCCACATTGAAGGTCAGGAACTGCGGCAGTAAAGAGATACCCCTCGTCCAAGGTAAGAGAAACCCAAGGAAGATGGTAGGTGTTGCAAGAGGGCATCAGAGGGCAGACACACTGAAACCATAATCACAGAAAACTAGTCAATCTAATCACACTAGGACCACAGCCTTGTCTAACCCAATGAAACCAAGCCATGCCTTGACGGGTGGGTCATGGTGGAGAGGTGTGACAGAATGTGGTGCACTGGAGAAGGGAATGGTGAGCCACTTCAGTATTCTTGCCTTGAGAACCCCATGAACAGTATGAAAAGGCAAAATGATAGGATACCAAAAGAGGAACTCCCCAGGTCATTGGGTGCCCAATATGCTACTGGATATCAGTGGAGAAATAACTCCAGAAAGAATGAAGGGATGGAGCCAAAGCAAAAAACAATACCCAGCTGTGGATGTGACTGGTGATAGAAGCAAGATCTGATGCTGTAAAGAGCAATATTGCATAGGGACCTGGAATGTAAGGTCCATGAATCAAGGCAAATTGGAAGTGGTCAAACAAGAGATGGCAAGGGTGAACGTCGACATTCTAGGAATCATCAAACTAAAATGGACTGGAATGGGTGAATTTAACTCAGATGACCATTATATCTACTACTGTGGGCAGGAATCCCTCAGAAGAAATGGAGTAGCCATCATGGTCAACAAAAGAGTCCGAAATGCAGTACTTGGATGCAATCTCAAAAATGACAGAATGATCTCTGTTCGTCTCCAAGGCAAACCATTCAATATCACAGTTATCCAAGTCTATGCCCCAACAAGTAACGATGAAGAAGCTGAAGTTTAACGGTTTTATGAAGACCTACAAGACCTTTTAGAACTAAAACCCAAAAAAGATGTCCTTTTCATTTTAAGGGACTGGAATGCAAAAGTAGGAAGTCAAGAAACACCTGGAGTAACAGGCAAATTTGGCCTTGGAATGCGGAATGAAGCAGGGCAAAGACTAATAGAGTTTTGCCAAGAAAATGCACTGGTCATAGCAAACACCCTCTTCCAACAACACAAAAGAAGACTCTACACATGGACATCACCAGATGGTCAACACCGAAATCAGATTGATTATATTCCGTGCAGCAAAAGATGGAGAAGCTCTATACAGTCAACAAAAACAAGACCAGGAGCTGACTGTGGCTCAGATCACGAACTCCTTATTACCAAATTCAGACTCAAATTGAAGAAAGTAGGGAAAACCACTAGACCATTCAGGTATGACCTCAATCAAATCCCTTATGATTATACAGTGGAAGTGAGAAATAGATTTAAGGGACTAGATCTGATAGATTGAATGCCTGATGAACTATGGAATGAAGTTCGTGACATTGTACAGGAGACAGGGATCAAGACTATCCTCATGGAAAAGAAATGCAAAAAAGCAAAATGGCTGTCTGGGAAGGCCTTACAAATAGCTGTGAAAAGAAGAGAGGTGAAAAGCGAAGGACAAAAGGAAAGATATAAGCATCTGAATGCAGAGTTTCAAAGAATAGCAACAAGAAATAAGAAAGCCTTCTTCAGTGATCAATGCAAAGAAATAGAGGGAAACAACAGAATGGAAAAGACTAGAGATCTCTTCAAGAAAATTAGAGATACCAAAGGAACATTTCATGCAAAGATGGGCTCAATAAAGGACAGAAATGGTATGGACCTAACAGAAGCAGCAGCAGCAGAAGAGGTGGCAAGAATACACTGAAGAACTGTACAAAAAGATCTTCATGACCCAGATAATCATGATGATGTGATCACTAATCTAGAGCCAGACATCTTGGAATGTGAAGTCAAGTGGGCCTTAGAAAGCATCACTACGAACAAAGCTAGTGGAGGTGATGGAATTCTAGTTGAGCTATTTCAAATCCTGAAAGATGATGCTGTGAAAGTGCTGCACTCAATATGCCAGCAAATTTGGAAAACTCAGCAGTGGCCACAGGACTGGAAAAGGTCAGTTTTCATTCCAATCCCAAAGAAAGGCAATGCCAAAGAATGCTCAAACTACCACACAATTGCACTCATCTCATATGCTAGTAAAGTAATGCTCAAAATTCTCCAAGCCAGGCTTCAGCAATATGTGAACCATGAACTCCCTGATGTTCAAGCTGGCTTTAGAAAAGGCAGAGGAACCATAAATTCCTGGTTGCCAACATCTGCTGGATCATGGAAAAAGCAAGAGAGTTCCAGAAAAACATCTATTTCTGCTTTATTGACTATGCCAAAGCCTTTGACTGTGTGGATCATAATAAACTGTGGAAAATTCTGAAAGAGATGGGAATACCAGACCACCTAACCTGCCTCTTGAGAAATCTGTATGCAGGTCAGGAAGCAACAGTTAGAACTGGACATGGAAAACAGACTGGTTCCAAATAGGAAAAGGAGTTACGTCAAGGCTGTATATTGTCACCCAGCTTATTTAACTTCTGTGCAGAGTACATCATGAGAAACACTGGACTGGAAGAAACACAGCTGGAATCAAGATTGCCGGGAGAAATATCAATAACCTCAGATATGCAGATGATACCACCCTTATGGCAGAAAGTGAAGAGGAGCTTAAAAGCCTCTTGATGAAAGTGAAAGAGGAGAGTGAAAAAGTTGGCTTAAAGCTCAACATTCAGAAAATGAAGATCATGGCATCTGGTACCATACTTCATGGCAAATAGGTGGGGAAACAGTGTCAGACTTTATTTTGGGGGGCTCCAAAATCACTGCAGATGGTGATTGCAGCCATGAAATTCAAAGACGCTTACTCCTTGGAAGAAAAGTTATGACCAACCTAGACAGCATATTCAAAAGCAGAGACATTACTCTGGCGACTAAGGTCCGTCTAGTCAAGGCTATGGTTTTTCCAGTGGTCATGTATGGATGTGAGAGTTGGACTGTGAAGAAGGCTGAGCGCCGAAGAATTGATGCTTTTGAACTGTGGTTTTGGGGAAGACTCTTGAGAGTCCCTTGGACTGCAAGGAGATCCAACCAGTCCATTCTGAAGATCAGCCCTGGGATTTCTTTGGAAGGAATGATGCTAAAGCTGAAACTCCAGTACTTTGGCCACCTCATGCGAAGAGTTGACTCATTGGGAAAGACTCTGATGCTGGGAGGGATTGGGGGCAGGAGGAGAAGGGGACGACCAAGGATGAGATGGCTGGATGGCATCACGGACTCGATCTCGATGTGAGCCTGAGTGAACTCCGGGAGATGGTGATGGACAGGGAGACCTGGCGTGCTGTGATTCATGGGGTCGCAAGGAGTTGGACACGACTGAGCGACTGAACTGAACTGAACTGAAGAGAAAACTAATAAAACGTTTAAGTATAAATGTAAATGTACAGTTTTAATACCGATTTTCATTGATCTCTTCTGTTCTCCTCTTGTGTATTATAGAGGGGTTATCCAGTGGTATGCTTGCTGGGAATGTCTTTTGCATCCATCAGGAATATGACTGTGTGCCCGAGTCAGTGAACAGTATTCCCCAGGACCACTCAGTTTATCTTGCCAGTATTTAGGGGTGATGTGGAGAGTGACATTTCCTTTTAATGAGAGTACCATGTGTAATTTATAGTTTTTGAAGTATTTTACCTGTAATGTAAGGTTTTGTTTATTCATAGAGAGTACTGAAGGCATTTCCTAGTTGGAAAAACAAAATCCATTTGCCTTTTATCAAGGGAAAAATCTTGACCCAACCAGATTTGCCAACTATTATTAAACGTATTTAAAGTTTTGAAGTAACTGAAATACATAACTGTAAGTCTGGGTTCCCAGGCTTACTCCGCCCTTACCATTTTTAACGATTATAATCAACTGGAGATAAAACAAGACTTGGTCCTCTACTGAGTTTCCCAGATAAAGTTTTTCAACAAATATTTGTGTAAATTTAGAACAAATTTGTCCCTGTTGTTTGGATTATTTTTGTTATAAAGGTATTAAAGGTCGAGAAATATTAAGTTTTGGATAACATCAACCAGTGTGACAACTGTTTAAAATAACCTTTCTCTTTACCTTCCTCCCTCTGTCAGTATGGGGCCAATTTGTGGCAATTGAATGTGTTTCTTATTTACAAATTAGACTAAAAAACTTTTTGTTTTTGTATTAATGAATGTAAAACAATGAGGGCTACTTCCTTATATAATAGATACTTTTTTAAGTTTTAAAAGTGGTATCTTAAGTGTAGGCTTTAATTTTGTAAATTGAAATTTGCTTTAGATGTTAGATTGTCTTTAAGAAGCAATTAAATTTCTTTTCAAGGTTTTGGTTAGAGCATCTGAGAAAACCTCTTTGCTTTCATAGCTTTGACAATATTTTAGTAGCAATATTTTTCTTTAAATAGCCCAAATATTTAAAATGTAAGAAACAAAATACTTTCTCTTTTTTAGAAATATTTGGGTTTCTCTTATTTACATATACATTTTTCATCTTTATTAGCCAGTCAGGACAGAGCTTCATTAGATTTTGAGGGTATGTAGTAACAGATACAGGGCTTCCCAGGTGGTACAGAATATGCCTGCCAGTGCAGGAGATGCAAGAGACGTGGGCTCCATCCCTGGGTCAGGAAGATCCTTTAGAGTAGGAAATGGCAACCCGCTACAATGTTCCTGCCTGGAGAATCCCAGGGATGGTGGGCTACAGTCTATGGGGTGGCTAAGAGTCAGACACGACTGAGCACACACGCAATAATAGATAAAACCTGTGTTCTGATTAATATGGTGGATTACACTGATTGATTTTCAAATGTTAAACTAGTCTTACATTCCTGAGATAAACCCTATTTGGACATGATGGATTATAATTTACATATATAAATATCTGGATTTGCTACGATTTTAAGGATTTTTGCATCTGTATTCACAAGGGATATTGAGCTGTAATTTTTTGTTAAGTTATTGTCAGGTTTTGATGCCAGGGTTTTACTGGTCTAATGAAACTAGTTAGGAAGTTCTCTCTTCCATTTTCTGAAAGAGCTTCTGTGAAACTGACATTATTTCATCCTTAAATGTTTAATAGAATTCACCTGGGAAACCACTGGTGGCCTTTAGTTTCCTCTATGAGAAGCTTTTCATAATGAATTTCACTTGTTCAGTAGATAACACAGCTATGGCAGGTAGCTTCTAAAATGGTTCCTGTAGCAGTAAATAATCTCTCAGCTCTCAATTCACTCTTGCTTTTTAAGAATGGACAGAATTCCTTTACGCATCTCTCCTTTGCAGTGAGCGCAATAAACTTCTCAGTAGTGGGCACTGGAGGAGGAGGGGCTGTGGTCAGTGGTACAGCCATAAAGACATCCAGTGGAGTTCTTCCCCAGACATGGGCCCAGCACATGTGGTTCTCCTGCAACCTCCCTTTGGTCTAGCACTAAGAGAGCCTGCAGCCCCCTCAACAGGGAAGTCAGTGCCCTGAAGGGCTCCCACCTGCATTGGCAGCCAAAGGCTTCCTGTCTGCACTGGTGCCAGTTTTCCTCTGCAGGCGCGCTTGCAGTCCAGAACCTTGCTTTTTGCTTGCCAGTAACCAATCCAAGGCTGGGCAAACCAGCAAACTTCTCTTCTGCCCAGTGGGCTGAACTTCACGGTCTCCAATGAGGTCTACCCCCCCGTCTTCAAAAGAGATCCCTTTTCCAAGTTTGTCCTTCCTTTCATTTTTTCCGCCAATACATGCTCACCCTGTTTTATTCTTAAAAAAAAAAACAAAAAAAAAAAACTGGGACTTCCCTGGTGGTTCAGCAGCTGACTCCATGCTCCCAATGCAGGGGACCTGGGATTAATCCCTAGCTAGGGAACCAGATCCCACATGCTGGAACTAAGAGTTTGCATGCCACCCCAAAGATTGAAGATACCAAGTGTCACAACTAAGAGCCAGTGCAACCAAATACATGAATAAACATTTTTTAAAAATCTATTTGGAAAACCTAAGTAAGATTAAACTAGGACAAGTTTGTCCTTCCTTAGCTACTCTCCCTAAGCCATAAGGTACCATATGGAATTTTCGTTAATATTATAGTCACTCACTGACTAGATTGTAATAATTCTTTTGTATCATACGACCCCTCTATGGTTTTTACCTCCTGATGGGAGTAGAGAAGTCACCAGGTCCAGTCCACACAGAGGTGAGGGGATCACACCAGAATGTGACTACCAGGAGGTATGGGTCTTTGGGAGCTGTATCAGTCCCTGAGTATGGTCTGGACCTAGTGATTTGTTTCTAAGGAATAATGACAAAATTGATGAGATGTTGCTAAGATTCAGTTCAGTTCAGTTCAGTCATGTCCTTGCGACCCCATGGATTGCAGCACTCCAGGCTTCCCTGTCCATCACCAACTCCCAGAGCTTGCTCAAACCCACGTCCATCAAGTCGGTGATGCCATAGAACCATCTCATCCTCTGTTGTCCCCTTCTCATCCTGCCTTCAATCTTTCCCAGCATCAGGGGCTTTTCTAAGGAGTAAGTTCTTCGCATCAGGTGGCCAAAGTATTGGAACTTCAGCTTCAGCATCAGTCCTTCCAATGAATATTCAGGATTGATTTCCTTTAGGATGGACTGGGCTGATCTCCTTGCAGTCCAAGGGACTCTCAAGAGTCTTCTCCAACACCACAGAGTTCAAAAGCATCAGTTCTTCGGTGCTCAGCCTTCTTTATAGTCCAACTCTCACTGCCATACATGACTACTGGAAAAACCATAGCTTTGACTAGAGAGACCTTTAATGTCTCTGCTTTTTAATATGCTGTCTAGGTTGGTCATAGTTTTTATTCCAAGGAGCAAGTGTCTTTTAATTTCACAGCTGCAGTCACCATCTGCAATGATTTTGGAGCCCAAGAAAAGTCTCACTGTTTTCTGTTGTCTTCCCATCTATTTGCCATGAAGTGATGGGACAGATGCCATGATCTTAGTTTTTTGAATGTTGAGTTTTTAAGGCAACTTTTTCACTCTCCTCTTTCACTTTCATTAAGAGGCTCTTTAGTTCTTCTTCGCTTTCTGCCATAAGGGTGGTGTCATCTGTGTATCTGAGGTTATTGCTGTTTCTCCCGGCAATCTTGATTCCAGTTTGTGCTTCATCCAGCCTAGCATTTTGCATAATGTACTCTGCATTTAAGTTAAATAAGCTTCCAAGATTAGGTTATAAAAGACTGTGACCCCACTGCTCCTTCCAAAATAGCTGGAATAATGCTCCCATTCATTATTAGCCTATGAAATTACACAGCCCATAAAAACTAACCATGCCTTATTTCAAGGCCTCTTGCCCTTCTGAGATGGCCCACACCGTCTGTGGAGTGTGTTTCTCTCTAAATAAATCCACTTCTTACCTATCAAAAAAAAATTGTGACTCTTTATAGCTCATGCCACCTGGCCCCACCCCCTACTTATTCCGGGCTCTTTTGGTCTGCTGAGCCAAGCTACCATTTGATTGTCATCTCCCCTACAGAGAGGCTCAAGTGGCAGAAAACTGAGGGCAAGCTTCAGCCAATGAAAAGCTGAGGCCTCATTCCAACATTCAGGAGGAACTGAACCCTACCAACAATAAGCGGAGGGAGCTTGGAAGCAGACCCTTGATCAGGAGAGTCATGAGATGACTACAGAGCCAGTTAAGACCTAGACTGCAACACCGAGGTTGAGAGAGATCCAGAGCAGGGTACTATGCTAAGTCACATGCAGACTCCTGACCTACAGAAACTATGAAATAATGTTGTATTAAGCCACTAAATTTGAGGATACTCTTGTTATAATAGGTAACTAATAAGAGTTATTCCAGTTTTATTTTTTCATCCTGCATCTGTTTTGGTAAATCTTATTTTGCAGGAATTTGTCCATTTTTAAGTTAAAACCATACAGTTTAATTTATTCATTTCCTTCAGAAGTAGACCAAGCACACTAATCTACTTGGTCAAGAAATACTTCAGAAACAGAAAAAAAAAAAAAAGTCCACACAAAGACATGTACACAAATGTTCATAGCAACTTTATTTGTAACAGTGAGAAAATCACCCAAATGCTCTCCAATGGGTGAATGTTTAAACAAAATGTGGTATGTCTATACCATGGTATACTTACTCAGCAATAAAAAGAAGAAACTACTAAGACATGCAACGATTTGGATGGTTCTCAGGGGAGTTAGGCTGCGTGAACAAAGCCAATCTCAAAAGGGTATATTCTGCATAATTTCACTTATATATATAAAGGGATAGGTAACATGAGGGACCACTGAGAAGACAGAACAATTTTTTTTTTCAGTTCTGTTATCGAGACCTGTGGTGGTTCCACAGGCCTACATGTGATAAAACTGAATAGAACTACACACACACAACACACACACAAATGAATACACGTGAAAGCTGGTGAAATCTGAAAAAGTTCCGTAGATTGTGACTAATATCAACTTCCTGGTTTTGGTATATAGTCTAGTTACATAAGAGACTACCATTGGGGACTACCATGGGGGAACTGTATGAAGAGTACATGGGTACTCTATTATTTTTTGCAAATTCCTGTGAATCTATAATTATTTCAGGATATCAAGTTTAGAAACAAACTAGCAAAAAACTTCAGTTGATCTCATCCAGTCTCTTAAGTTAAAATATCTGTTTTAAATAGCATTCTGACCCTCTAACCCCATTACTCTTCATCTCATTTTCAGTGAGGTTGACTTTTAAGCAAAGACCCGAAGAAAGCGAGAGAACTAGTGAAGATTCTGACAGGCATCAGGAAAGCCTTCTAACCTGAGAGGACAGCATGGGTAAAGGCCCTACGATGGGAGCAGGCCTGGATGGCCTGTTGAAGAAATCAGTAGCCAAAGCAGCTGGAGCACAGTGAGTAAAATATCAAAGAAAAGGCTCTGGCTTTCACCCTGAGATGAGCAGCATTTGGAGGGTTTTAGGCACAAGAGTAAAGAGATCAAGCTGACATTTTAACTGATTTCTCTAGCTGCTGTGGGGAGAACTGAAGGGAGGCAAGAAGCAGGGAAAACAGGAGGCTGTCACAGTCCAGGTGAGTGATAACTGTGACTTGGACCTCTGTGGTGAGAAGTGCTCAAATTCTGGGTATCTATTTTGGAGGCAGGGCTGACAGGCTTTGCTGCTGGACTAGGACAAGTAGTCAAGGGAGAAATAACTGAAATGGGGAACACTTGGAGGTACAGTTTGGGGGTTTCAGATTTGGACATGTTAATATATCTGAGATGTTTACTAGAGATCTAGTTAGGATGTTCGGCAAATGGCCCTATCTAAAACTGTTCACAGTACTTAAACTATAACGTAAGTTTCATGAAGGGACTAATTCAATCCTGTATCCCTGATGCCCAGTTTTTAGAAGATTCTCAAAAATGTATTTGTTGCATGAGTCTATCTGTAAACTACCTGAGCTTGAATACTTGATGATGGGTATCTATCAAATGCACTTGGGCTAAGACAGGCTCCAAACCCATTTCATTCATGATGGCAGTGTTTCCCAACCGTTCTGCACATTGGCAACATTCTCCAAGCCAGGCTTCAGCAATACGTGAACCATGAACTCCCTGATGTTCAAGCTGGTTTTAGAAAAGGCAGAGGAACCAGAGATCAAATTGCCAACATCCACTGGATCATCGAAAAAGCAACAAAGTTCCAGAAAAAACATCTATTTCTGCTTTATTGACTATGCCAAAGCCTTTGACTGTGTGGATCACAAGCAACTGTGGAAAATTCTCAAAGAGATGGGAATACCAGACCACCTAACCTGCCTCTTGAGAAATCTGTATGCAGGTCAGGAAGCAACAGTTAGAACTGGACATGGAACAACAGACTGGTTCCAAATAGGAAGAGGCTGTATAATGTCACCCTGCTTATTTAACTTCTGTGCAGAGTACATCATGAGAAACGCTGGACTGGAAGAAACCCAAGCTGGAATCAAGATTGCCAGGAGAAATATCAATAACCTCAGATATGTAGATGACACCACCCTTATGGCAGAAAGTGAAGAGCTAAAAAGCCTCTTGAAAGTGAAAGAGGAGAGCGAAAAAGTTGGCTTAATGCTCAACATTCAGAAAACGAAGATCATGGCATCTGGTCCCATCACTTCATGGCAAATAGATGGGGAAACAGTAGAAACAGTGTCAGACTTTATTTTTCTGGGCTCCAAAATCACTGCAGATGGTGACTGCAGCCATGAAATTAAAACATGCTTACTCCTTGGAAGAAAAGTTATGACCAACCTAGATAGTATATTCAAAAGCAGAGACATTACTTTGCCAACAAAGGTCCGTCTAGTCAAGGCTATGGTTTGTCCTGTGGTCATGTATGGATGTGAGTTGGACTGTGAAGAAGGCTGAGCACCGAAGATTGATGCGTTTGAACCGTGGTGTTGGAGAAGACTCTTGAGAGTCCCTTGGACTGCAAGGAGATTCAACCAGTCCATTCTGAAGGAGATCAACCCTGGGATTTCTTTGGAAGGAATGATGCTAAAGCTGAAACTCCAGTACTTTGGCCACCTCACGCCAAGAGTTGACTCATTGGAAAAGACTCTGATGCTGGGAGGGATTGGGGGCAGGAGGAGAAGGGGATGACAGAGGATGAGATGGCTGGATGGGATCACGGACTCGGTGGATGTGAGTCTGAGTGAGGCCTGGTGTGCTGCGATTCATGGGGTCGCAAAGAGTTGGACACAACTGAGCGACTGAACTGAACTGAACTGGGGAGCTTCAAAAGTAGCAGTGCCTTGATCCCACCTCCTCAGACTGTTTTAATTGGTCTGGGGTGTGTTCTGAGCTTTGGGATTTATTTAAAGACACCCAGGTGACTGTAATATACAGGTAAATTTGGAACCACTGCACTATGGACTTCTCAATTATAAAAAAAACTTAAAGTCTTTGTTAAACTGCATGATAATTACCTCAATAGGTGTTAATTATAAAGAAAATAAAATCTTCTTGGGATTTCATTCCCTTCACTAAGTTTCCTCTCCTTTCCTCTGAGTCAACTATCCATGGTTCTTCCCCTTCTTCCTGACTCAGTGATCACTTATACAAAATCACCTATTTCACAAATATTGATGTTTTCAGCAACGAGGTCTGGGATTCTATGCCAGATTTAATCTATGATAACGTGGAGATGTTCTCCTTTTCAAATCCATCTCTTTTCCTCCATCCTTGTTTTGGCCATGCTCTAAACCCTAGTTACCTAGGCTGTTGACTTGTTTCCCCTGCTGGTCAATCTCCAGCTTCACCTAACACTACTGCCAAAGTGATCTAAAACCTCAAATCGATCAGATCATCTAACTTCCAAGACTCCCTAACAGTCTCTTTAGTATTCAGTGTCCTTCACAGAGGTTCCCCAATTACCTCATCTAGCTATGTGACCATGGGCAAATTCTCTAAGGTCTTTGCCTCAGTTTTCTCATCTGTAAAATGGTGAAAATAATGGTCCTAGATGATATTATACCTATAGCACTTAGAACTGTGTCTGGAACATATTAAGTGCTCCAAGAGTTGGTTAAGCTATTCCTCAAACACTCCTTCCACTGTTTAACACTTATGGCTGATATAGGTGCCAACCATCACTATCTCTGGAAGGTAGAATAAGACTTGAATCAGAATTCTGACTCCATTACTTTCTAGTTATAAGGTCTTCGGCAAGTTTCTTAACATCTCAAATATAACAGGGCTCATAATATTTACAGTGAAATACTATTAGGATACGGAGTGGGTTGTTGTGAAGATAGAGTAGGTACTTGGGTGTTTTCTCCCATTTAGGTATGGACAGTGAAATATTATTCAGCCTGTGAAGTCTAGCCTGAGGTAATTTCACAAAGAAGCAATTCCTCTGGCTCACAATCACTACCATTCACCCCATCATTTCCCTTCTGGAGTCTCCATATCCCTTATACTAGAAAATAGCTCACTGAGCTGGTTATTCAAATTTGTTTTTCCCATGTTCCATGCTGAGAGCTTCAAGAGAAAGGGCTAGTTTGTTTCACTGACATTCAACCTTACTGACCAGCACAGACAGGGAGTTCAAATTCATCAGTTGAGTCAATGAGTAAAACTATTCAAGGCCCAGTAAAAATGGTGTCTAGATCCATTGAGGCCATTCTCTGTTACATTCTGAGATTCCCCTGGACAGTCTTCATACTTCTTTAATACACTACTTCGGATTCATTATTTGTGTATTTAGTCTATTTTCTCCATTAGATTGTGCACTGCTGGCATTATCTATGTCCTCATCTTCCATACAGAAAATACTCTACATTGAATGAATAAAGTGACTGATCGAATTAAGGAGTATTTCAACCTCCCTGGCCTATCTACTTCTTTCAGATCCTTACCAGTGATGAATGCATGAGGCAGGTGATTATTTAAATCTCAAAGAGTATCCTGGTAGCTTGGTGAAACCAAAAAATTTGCCAACGAAGTCAAGATAACTAAAATGCACTATAAACTTAATATTGACACTGAACAAACAACTTTTAAGGTGGACAAATAATTTTATTTTGTGCATGCAAATACATGTCAAGTACTGCAAACTTGTTCCATCAATTTTCTCTCAAACACTGGAAATCATGATGCTCTATTCTGTGAACAGCCAAAGCTAATATCTCTTCACTTCAGTGCTACAGCAAAAACACACAGAATTCACTCTTTGCTATTCACTGTCATCACAACCCTCATTGTTCCATCTCTGCCCTCCCCCCATATACAGGCCTTATGAATCCTAGCCTTCCCCTGTTTAATCCTATTTCTATAGCACAAAGGGAAACATTACAATTTGGAAAATTCAAATTGAAATAAATGGAATAGAATTTATTCCCATATATATTCCCCATTTCATTGTACAGAATTATTTTAAATTATAGTTTTAAATAGAAGCTGAGTATATGCCTTAAAAATGAGCATTAAATCCATCTTAGAGATGGTGCCTGCTTTTTACATGATGGGTGTACACCATCTTTTAATTTCATTTACATTTCAATCGAACAATAGATTTGCAAAGAAAATGTCTAATACAGACGTAAAAATATTCACACTAGAGCTTCACAATCGGTTGTACAATTGACAAACAGGCCTCTTTTCCCAAACTTTCCAGCTAAGCAAATTTATAAAATGTAATCAATGCAACAAGAAAAAACATTTCTCTTTCACTTCCAGGGAAAAGAATATGCAATAAACAGTATAAATGCAGACAGCAGTTGCTGCAAGCTAACCACGATACTCCCAAGTGGCTGTACAGTGGATATGTGCAGTACAAATAAAAGCCACATGTGTTGTATCACAACTACAGTATAATTGTTTGCCCAGCTAAGAGAATGCATGCACTTCCATGCCTTGGGTTATAAAGTGAGGCCTAATTCTTGACAGATTGATGGAATATATGCAAATGACCTTGGCTTTTGGCAGTACTAAGTGCAGCCAGTGTCTGTGTTCCACTGGTTTAAGGAGATTTAAAATTTTTTTATTAAAAAAAAAGAAAAAAACTGCCAATTTCAGACTTCGGGGAATAACTGCTCTTGGAGTAAAAATAGGACTCCACTCAAATGTGGGCTGTTCTGATTGGTGGCCTTGACTCCTTGTATTCCCTTGCCAGCAAAGGGATACAAAGAAACCGCTAGTATAAAGGAATGACTAGCAAATTTATTCAATTTATTCTGAAGATGAGATACTCCTTGAGCATGTGCATTTGTGTTCTGCTTGCAGAAGGGGTTCTTATGTAGGAGTTACAGCAAGTGATCCCAACAACACTCTTCATTCACTAAGACACAAGGAAATTTCTTCCAGAAAAGCAATACACAGTTGCAAATGCAACTTTCCCCTTGAATGATTAGTCACCAATACTAGTGACAGTCTGCTCAGAAAATGAATCTAGCAACTAGGGAAGAAATATTCAGATTCAAAGCTGAAATCACATGCTCAATCTGATCATTACAAACTCCACGCCTGTTAACAAGACAACATGGGCTTTAACATCTAAAATGTACAATCAAGCTAGATGGTTTTTAAAACAAATTTTCAGATGTTTAAATGATCCCATTTTAAATTCCTACAAATTATTATGCATCCTATAATTTTCTCAAAGCAACATGCAAAACTGAGATGTGCTTTATAAACTTAGAATCAACTTGAAATTTGAGTTGAAAGTGACCAGATTCACACAAACAGAAAATTTCATTTCTAGTATAGGAGGTTTCATTTATTATTCTGAGAGTAAACAGCTACTAGGAAAAGTATCAGTGCTACTGACCCACCAAAGTACCTCCTCTTGAAAATTACGATGCACAACTTTCACGAATGACGCTGGTTTATTAGATGGTATTGAAAGTCATGGCAGGAAAGCAAAGGAATCTGCTTTGTTCAGGTACCAACTAGACAAAATACTTCAGTAACGTTCTCAGGATTCATGAGGTGAGATGGGACCATAAGGAAAGAACTCCTGATGCTACATCATAGTATCTGAATGAGGCACATGAACTTCAGAATGTGACTCAGAAGTTTTAAAAAACACAAAAAAGTCAAAACAAAACAAAAAAACCCCCACCATTTTCCCACTTTCCAGACCTCAGGCTACTTTTTCCTAATTAGACCACACACCACATATGCAGTTTAGTTGACATTACAAACTTCCTCTCCTATTGCTTTATATCTTTTGATTTCAAATGTATGTACACCATAAACATGTTGGTAAAAGGGTCAAATGTCAGGGAATATCCCCAATATAAAAGCCACACTCTAGGTCTGATTTGTGATTTTTTCCTCTATGATACCATTAGGTACCTTTCAGAAGAAGGATCAGATAAACTGCTCTTTCTTCTCAAGTGGCAGAGAACCCATGTCTTTACTACACATTTACTTCACACCATGAGAAACAGAAGACGGTCACTACATAAAGGATGCAATACAGAATCATCCCTATGCAGAAACAATTCCTATGCTGTTAGTGAGGAAGAGAGTAAGTTTTTAAGAACAGGGAATTATTTTTATGGGATCACCTGCTGCAAGACAAGCATTATTTTAATATAAGTGTTCTGAGACATACCAATAAAGTTGGCAGGTATATACATACACTGATGCAAATGTAATTTCACTGGACAAGTAGGCAAACACCTAAGCAGTTTATCCCAACCCCCTCCAGCAGAGCACAACCAAGTTTCAAAACTTCAATTTTAAAATTAAAAAGCTAAGGTTAAATACACAAGATCAATTTATGTAGTATATATTCACCCTCAGAACGTGCTGAAGATGTTTTGCGTAGTTCTGTTGCACAGAGGGTTCTTTCCCTGAGGGCACATAAGGAGCTCTCAAACTGTTAATAGGTCTCTATTTTGTAACAAAATAGCAATTTTAAAATCTTAAAAAAAAATACATTACCTTCAACATGGAAGATCTCACTATTTAAATATCCATGAAATAGACATACTGGTTTGCATATCCTTTTTGGAAATACAAACAGCAAATAAAGTACATTGGAAGCATTTCAAATGTAATAAGCGCATATTTTATAGAAAGGTTCTGATATAAATTATATAACAATCACGTTCCTGTAATATCCTAGGCTAATTCATAATGTCAGAAATAAGTTAATGTAACATGGTTTAAAACTCTTGTTCCTATTCATTTCAGGTTACAGAGTGAAATAAATAAAATGTCTTTGTAGGGACAGGGGCACTGGCCATGGCAAAAAGGTACAGTACTAACCAAAGGAAACTAAGTCAAGGCTACTGTGCTGTTATGCTACAAACAAACATCTTCATACATTTGAGTATTAAATAAATGTGTAAGATCTTCCATACTGACACCAGAATATCAAAACTACCCCTTTGTTTCTCAGGTATATTTACAACTTATCAGTCACCTTATGAGCATGTTCATTAAGACAGGTATCAAACACCAGTATTTACTCATTCTGATCAAGAAATTTCAGGGAAATGTCAACCCTCCCACCCCTGGAAATGTGCACAAAACTTTTTATCAAAATCTTATCTGATACAATGCTGTGGTTTTGTAAAACAACTAAATAGCTCAGACGACCAATAACATGATCCTGTTTAAGCATCTTGCTAGCAGGAAAAGCCCTTACATACAGTACACCTGGTGAAAGATCAGCTTGGCTTAAAATATTCCAGTACAATTTTCAGAGTAAACAACTTCACAGAAGTTAATTAAAAAATAATAATAAAAGTCAAACTAATCTTAAAGAAATAAGAGGGGGAAAAACAAAGACACAAACTATAGGTAAGATCACCAGGAAGGAATGCCCAGCTTTTGTTTTCAAATGTTGACTGAAATTTAGGTTTCAGTAAAATATCTCCCACAAATCTGGAGCACAGCTGGTTGAACATACTGCATACTTTCAGATGCCAAGTCAAAACACTTTTCAGTCACATTTTAGCAGGGCAGCAATCATTCATGTTTTAAGTATGAATAAAGGTTAGCCAATATTCTATTATTACATGGTTCATAGTCTTATCAACCTAACAGAAAACAAGGAAAATTAAACCCCAACATGAAGTAACAATAAACAATATTTAACCAAGATAATGCAATGAACATCAAAATTAATTAAATTAAAAACCCAGCAATAACCATCTTGTTAGTCAGTGCAAACACTACATACAGGGTTTTCTCAAAAAAGCTGAAAGCACCTGATTCTTTTGCCAAGTCATCAGATTCAATAATGTACAGGCTTAAATCTGCATTTTAAAAAACTGCCATTACATTAGTGCATAATTTATCAAAATTGTAAAAACGATTCTGCATAACTTAGGAGAATTTAATATCTAGTACATCAGCTGAAAGACTTAGGCACTTGGTTATATATTTAATTACTTACTTCAACAAGTAGCCTGTGTATAAATATTAACAAAGCAGAAACTATTCTTGAAAAATGGAAAATTGAAAAAAAAGGTAAATGCTACAGATAAAAGCACTGCACCACACTCCTACATATAATGCAGTAAAGAAAGCTAGTATATAACCCTGTAAAATTCTATGGTAAGAACGTCTAANGAACGTCTAACTCCACTCTTCAAAATTAAAAAAAAATAAAAATAAAAGAGGGAAAAAAAATCCATGCAAAGTCCCATGAAAAAGATAAATAAAGCAGCTGGAATGAGATGGAAATTTCTCTCAGTGAAACATAAAATAGAAATAAATAAGTTAATTAAGTCTACTTTCACTAGATGTATCATTGTAGGATCCTGCTAGTTTAATAACTGAGTTGTTAATTTTCTATAGAAGCCATTTAAAATAGGAAATGGCTCAGTTACTGCACCGGATTGCTACAAACTCATAAAAAGCTGCTTGAAGCTTAAGTTAAATGTCCAAATTCCAATCACTTCTGGAAAGTGAACGTGTTACCCTAGTAAAGTAAATTTTCTTTTTTTTTCATAATGCTAATGCAAGAGGGCTTAAAGTATCAAAGAGTCCACAGGAAATGGATGCCCCCAGTAATCTTTTTTTTAAAAAAAATATACATTATATAATATATATTATATATATAAAAAGCTAGTGTAAATGCTTCCATGGTATGGTCACAAATTTGAAAGATGAACCTCCTTTCAGCTATTAACCATCTTCCCATTTGCAACAGATTTTATAAAGTCGTTTTTATCTTCAGACATAACATGAGTTTTCAGAATGAGGTTGCCAACACTGGCAGATGTGGTGATGGGTAGGCCACTCGCATTGCTGATGGACACTGGGAGTGGCTGACTAAAGCAAGAAGTTACCGGCAGAATTGTTTTTTGCTCTTCCCTGGGAGAAAATAAATGACATTGAAAACAAATTAGCTTCAAGTGAAAACTTTTAAGAGTAACCATGCATGCTGAATAAAAGCTATAACACACTTTAAGAGCCCCTAGAAACAGCATGTCTTTTTCACTAAAACGTATCAGAGGTCACTAAAAAAAAAAAATCCCATTTTCGAAAAATTATAATGAAAAAATAGAAGATTGGTTCATTTAAGGCCAACAAACTGTCAAGTTCAAGATAAACCCATATTTCTGGCAGTAATTATACTAAAGATTGAGAATATCCTAACATGACTTTTAAAAAGGGAAACCCTTTATTTAGGTTTTAATTCTGCATTTTGTAGTTTTGATGCTTGCCTATCAGAGAAAGTAAAACCTGATTGTTATTCAGTCACTGAATATCAGTCATATCTGACTCTTTGTGACCCCAAGAGCGGCAGCACACCAGGCCTCCCTGTCCTTCACTATCTCCCTGACTTTGCTCAAACTCATGTCCAGAGTCAGTGATGACATCCAACTATCTCATCCTCCTGATGCTCAAGTATAAAAACAAACATTGATTCCAATAAAAAGCAAGTTTCAGGCTATTAACATGGAGCACTTTCATAGTTGAAATTTACCTCTGCTCTCCTAAAAATCCAGACTGACCAAATCACTGCCGTATTACATAAGGTTTTCCCCTCATAGGATAAAATCAAAAATGAATTTAATGGTGTATCTATTTTTCTTTAAATATTCATGGCCTATGCCCAGTGGTTATGAATCTTACGTCTAACACTCACAGAATCACACGGTCTTCACCTAAACTCTGTCTCTTCTGCTCCAGAGGCTCCTCTTGGTGCTGCTGGACTGGATGCCCATTCTCTACTGCTGTTCCATTCAGCAACTGATCATTTTGAGAACTGATACCAAGCTGTATGTCCAGGATCTCCTACGAAAGTAAAATGTTAACCCTTCGGGAGGAATGTGTTGTGTACTTTAATTTCCAATGGAGTAAAGCCTCCTGGATATCTAACTGTGGTACTTACTTCAATCTGTTCACCTTGTCCATCAGGTTCATCAGTATCAAGTGCTGACAGCTCTAACTCAATATCCCTATCAGGCTTAGTATCAGCTGCATCTTCCGTATAATCACTCTGTGATTAAGAAAAATACTGATTTCATATCTGTGGAAACTGGGGCTTACCTTTTAAATGAAAATGGGAATCTCAATGACTGATATAAGAAAAGAAATCTGGGATTACGATTTTATTGCTACTGTTAAATTTTAAAAGCAATCATCTACCAGAAAAAGCCATGCTAAGTAATGGCATAAAATGCACCAAACAATGGCATAAAACAACATGCAGCAGCAGCAAAAGCAAATACACTAGGGATGAAGCTGAGAGGGTCAGTGTCCTTACCTCTCCATTTCTCAGTTCAATTTCCTTGCTTAGAAGATTTAATGTGAGGTGACGGCCTTCATCCAGGGAATTCCACTTCTGTTGCATAGCCAGAGCATTGGCCTCCCTCTGAAGAAGCAATGAGTTACTCTTGGCCTAGAGGGGGGAAAAAAAAAGGAGTCCGCTTCCAACGTTTAGCTTTTAAATGTCATTCTTTTTTAAAAAATAAAGTCAAAGCTGACTGACACAGAGCCTACCTGCTGAAGTTCAATGCTCAAAAGGTCTCCAGTACTGGAATGCTTTCTATGACCAGATAAATCGGTAACAATGAATCTGTCCCTTTAAAGAGAAATTTGTTTACTGTTACAAAATGAAGCAACTAAAGAAGTAATGACTATATAGTAACTATATACTATATATGTTTTACATAACAGAGCAACCCTGAAAGTTTCAATCATTATTCCAGATGTAAACTTTCTTCAGAAATTCATAATATAGTTGACACGAGCAAAGCACAGTTCATGAATAACTGGAACTTCGATCTGTACTTTGGGAATATAGACAAGTCTGGGAATAGAGAATCCTAAAGAATTAAGAGCAACATTACCGTTCAATATAATGTGCTGATGATGTAGCCTCATTACCATATGAACTCCACCTTGAATCAACAGCATTGACATAAGGTACATAATCTGTAGAAAGAAACAATGACCAGAAAAGTGAAAAATTAGATACAGATGTGAATGTATACTTTTCTCCCAAAATCCACATTTATCTAACTAGCCATGCTCTCTTCCTGGCTAAGCTGTTTAACTCTAGGTTTACAGTGGTTGTTAAATGGAGACACATGTTCTACACCTAACAGAGTGAGAATTATAAAGCACAGTGCTAGAACATACCAGGTGAAGTATTAATGATACAGATTACCTGATACACTGATGGGCTTGGTTGCACTTCCTTGGGAAGCAGTGGCCTGGACAGGGTCCGTGGTATGGTAACCAGTACGGGAAGATCTAGAAATGGCACCCCATTTTGAGATGATGGGCCCATCACTAAAAGGAATTATTGGATCTTCTTCTTTTGTCCTTCTCTGAGTTTCAAATAAATGCATTCTTCTCTTAACATCCCCACTGTCCAGGTCCTATATACATAAAAGAAAATAAATAGATCGTGGGCAATTACTTCAGCTAATAATACAAGTAAAAGCTTTCAAAAAACATGGAATTAGGTTCTCTGATAAATTTGACATTAACTGTATATCTCAGTGATAACCCAACATCTATTTTTAAAACACTCCACTATGTTCAAATAATTTAAACACTAGATGCAATTTATTTCAGACAGATGAGTTACTGTATATAGCAACAAAATGAAGATGAAAGCTTTCAATCATTCTAAAATTTGAATCAACATGCATAACCCTTGCCCCCAAAATCATACCATTAATACCGCATTTGAATTAGCAATCACATCTCTGGGCTCTGAATCAATGGCATTTATACAAGAACCGATGGTGCCACAAGACCAGGGAGAATAATGGGAAAGATGATCTTCTTCAAATTTTGTGCCACTCACATTTTCAGAGAACTGGTTAAAAAAAGAATGAAAAATAAAAGCAAAGGCAATTGATAAGAAATTTAAATTATAAACTTGTAACTAATATAAAGTAACTATTACAGAATTCACAGCACTTTATAGTGAATAATTAAACATTCAATAACTAATATAAAAACTGTAATAAGTTACAAATAGTATGTATTTGTATTACATCTTAACAGGAAACAAAATGCCTCTCTCTTTCACTTTGTCCTTTAAGAATTCATAAGGAACCCCGGAGTGACACTGCCCAGAATAAAAAACAATTTACAGCATGCCTCTAACATGGTACAAAGTGCTCCAAAAAATGAAAAAAAGCAAAAGAACACACACACATACATAAACACATACATAGAAATACATTTTCGTATTAAGCAAGTGGCAACACTCTTCTCAAGATGGTTAGCTGCTTTGAAGAAGTCTAATTTTGATGAGATAAATTTGGATCGGGATGGGTTCAAGATGGCAGAGTAGAAGGACATGCGCTCATCTCCTCCTGCGAGAGCACTGAAATTGCAACTAGGTGTTAAACAAACATCGACTGGAGGACGCTAGAACCCATGAAAAAAAGATACCATACACGTCCAGAGACAAAGGAGAAACCACACCGATGTGGTAAGAAAGGCACAATCACAATAAAATCAAATCCCACACTAGCCAGATGAGTGACCCACAAACTGGGTAACAATAATACCAAAGAAGTTCTCCCACAGTTGTGAAGATTCTGAGCCCCAGGTCAGGCTTCCCAGCCTGGGGATCTGACAAAGGGACTGGGAAGATGAATTTAAAAATTCAAATTTATGGATGGAAAAATATGCTATCTAGGATTTTTAAAAAATATGTCTACTTTAAAAATTCAACAGTTACGGATGGAAAAATATGATGTCTAGGATTACTTCAAAATAATCCAGTACAAAGAGGGGCTACAAATGAAACAAGATTGGCTGAGTTGATAACTGTATAATGGATACATGGAGTTTATTACTATTCTCCTTTTGCATATGTTGAAATTTTAAAAATTTAATTAAAAGATTAGAAAAAAATTTTATATTCCTATCTCTAGGGATAGGGAATAAACCAGATGAATCAAAGAAAAATTAATGGTTTGCTCTAAATATAACAGTATGGAAAACAGGGTACATTAAAACAATCCTGGTGCAAAACCTGTCTTGAAATGATAACAATAATTAACAGTGATTTAAAACACCATGAATAATATAGTAGTCATTTCTGCACTTCTTGTGAAGTAGGGAAGAAATGCCTCAGACAGACCACAATTCAAATCCAAGCTACTTATAGGCTGAATTTATTACCTGGGCAAATTACTTAACTTCTCTGAGTAGGATTCCTAACCTGTAAAATATGGGTAATACCTGCCCCCTAAGGATTTTGTAAGAATTAAATAACATGTAAATGCTTAGCACAGTGCCTGGCCAAGTAAGTGCTCAATAAATGGTGGTATAAATCTTATTTATCAATAAAAATAAGAAGAACTACACTGCTGGAAAGACTTGAATTCTTGGTGGAAAAGGACTGGGATTTGTTAGCGGTCTTCAGTGTCACAATGCCTGGCCATAGAGCTACTCAATGTTTACTGAATTAAACTCAACTGCCAGCAAACCAATGCAAAATATCCAACACACTTATCCCTAGCTTGAATGAGTGCTCTGAAGTCAGTCGTCTGACCTGTCCCTGCAACATCAAGTGATTAAAACCTTTCTTTCTTACATCAGTGCGAAAGTCTACACTGAATAGAGGAGAAGGTGGTGTTGGTGACTGTGTTGCCACAGGAAGAGTTGAAGAGACAAGAGGTGCTTTCTGAGTGTGGTACTGTGCCCACTGCTCTGGCTTTCTTCTTATCTGCTCCTCGCAACTGGTCTTCAAATGACCACAAGGTTCCTAAGGGGGGGACAAAAGAAACAATCTTAATCATCTAGGGAGCAGTAAATAAATTTAACTATGCCCTGCGAAATAATGTGAACATTTATTATACTGTTGGGACAAAAAAAGAATACAGAAGGGAAGTCCCCCTAGCCTATTCTCCATACACTTAAACGAAAGGGTTTAAATAATGTTAAGAGTAAAATCTGAGCACTCACTTTTCTGGTTTAGGAAAATCGTATGTATATATGTGGGGATAGTAAAAACAGGCCCTGTCTTTGTATCCTGAAGATTTCTTTTTACTTTCTGATCAGTGTCGTATCCAAACATAACATTTATTGAGCATGTATACATGCATCAGGTCCAAGTCTAAGAGCTTTTTCTGATTTAATCCTCGCAACAGCCTTATGAGGTAGGTACTACTATTATTTCCATCAAAAGTGAAAAAACTCACATAGAGAAGTCAAGTAAATTCCATTAAGTTACACAATTATTAAGTGGAGGAGCCAGGATATACCCATATGTTGTAACATCAGACACTAGACTCTTAACCACTGTGCTCTGCTAGCATTCCTAGTTCCATCATCACTTACCCTTGGTAAAGGCACAGTTGTCCTTGGCTCACTTGGTGGCTGACAAGCCACTGAATAATACCCATCTAATGAGTTATATCTTTCCCGCAAAGACGTCTGATACACAGACGAGTGCATCACATCCATTGGAGGTAAAGAATTGCTTCTAATAATGTCATCTCGTTGGTACATAGGTGGGCGCCAGATGCGCCTGCTGTCGTACACAGGAGCATACATTCCAGAAGGTACTGGGGGAACTGGTCCATACGGCTGCGGAGGAGGAGGTTGGTAAGGAGAAGAATTCATTCGATCTCGAGGGGAAAATGTATTGTAATGATCGGCATATGGCATGGAAGCAGGTGGGAGGGAGGACTCTGGAACATTATTGGACCTCACAAAGCGAGGAACACAGGGAGCCACACCAGCTGGTACCGTTGGAGGTGGTGGGTAGTATCCTTGAAAATTGGAAAGAGGAATATTTAATGTAATTTTAGTAAAATTTAACATCTTATAATGGTTTAAGTCTAATGCAGCCTTTAATGTGGGAAAATAACATAAGTTTTGAATTTTAGTTACCCCTGGATTAGAAAGATACTACATGCTTTCAAGACTCCACTATATCAAAATCTCCTAAACATTCAACATTTTGTTAAACTGCACCTTAAAAACATACAATGAACTGTTAACAGATGCCTGGTAAGTTTCCTTCGAGAGCAGGTATTGCTACAGGTGTTGGTTTCAGTAGTTAGTTAGATCATTGATTCTTAACCTTTTGGGGAGCACAGTTTAAAGACATCCTTCATAATCTATATAAGCTGTGTGCTGTCCTTCCAAAATTATACTTTAAGTGTATATAAATGAAACATTTAGTACACTATTTCTGAGGATATACAAAACTCACTAATGCTCATCCATGAACTCCATATTTGATTCACAGGACTGAGAAATCTTAAAACTATTAATATGTAGAATCATAGATTCTTAAGACAGGAAGAAGATTTAAGGGTCATGCAGTCCAAAGGATTAATTTTTTTAATGTAGATATTCTAGCTAGTTATAAATGACTCACTGATTTATTACAACAAATGTTATACTGTAGTTTCTTTTTCTTAGAATTATCTAAAATCACTTACCAGTCTGTGGGTATTGTGGGACTTCAAAGGGTATCTGAGTCCTTGGATCTTGAAAATACTGAATGTTTTCAGAATGCTGAGGATATACTGGTACTCTAGTGATAAATGGGCTGGATTTTGGAGGCACAGAATTCAGCTCTGTTCCAGCATTAGTGGGCCCAGCTGAGGTAGCCGCTACATTACTTACAGGAGTCTTGGGTGGAGAGCCAATTTTACTAGAGAGAAAATTTAACAAATGCAAATGATAGATCACTGCCTATGTCTGTTAAGTCTTCGTCAGTAGGAATTTTCATAAAATTATATACTGACCATTGACAGACAACGCTTCAGGTTTTCCAGGTGACAATTAAGGCAATGAATTTCACTGCTACCTTACACTGTTAGTTCACAAGATTATAGTAAAAGAGCTCATATTTTGGTAAGGGTGAAAAATAAAAAACAAAACAAAAAACACAAACAAATTCCAGGTAGGATTGTTCTATTAAGAGTTAAGATTAACTGAAATGTAAACTCAATGAAGAAAGGCCACTTTCGTCCATTTTGTTAACTGCTAGATCCCTAGGACTGTAAACATTTGTGGCATATAGAAGGCACTCAGTAATATTTGTCAGACAAATGGAAAAGTTCCTGCCACACAGTAGGTAGTCAGTAAATATCTGCTGGGCAAACAGAATACCAATAAAAGTTACTCATTAAACTGATACAAAACACTTAAGCTTTCTTTTACATAAAAAAGAAAACACAAATGACTTTTCGTTGAGTCACCACGTGATCAGTTCCAGAGGATCTTACCATGGCTTCTTACATCCTCTGAAGAAGTCAAACTGGCAGAGAGAAGATATGTGGTGGTAATTGAAGAAAAAGACCTTGTTAATGATGCAGGAATTCAATACACTGCATCTCAAACTAAAGAAGCCCTATTAAAGCAACAGTTTTATAAACAACAAGGAATATGGGGTGCCTTTAAGTCCAGTGAGATTAATCTAGAAGATGCTTACTTTTATATGTATTTGTGTATCAAAATGTAGAAAATAAGAAATTGTAGATAAGAATAGTAAGTACAAATAGCTTAGACGTTAAAGGTATTTTAGTGCTGGGCTTACTCTTTGAAGTTCAATAAAGGCAAGAAGGAAACTAATTAGGATTTCCTCATGACAATAGTAAGTCAATTCAGTCACTAAGTCGGTCCGATTCTTTGTGACGCCATGGACTGCAGCACGTAAGGCTTCCCTGTCCATCACCAACTCCTGGAGCCTACTCAAACCCATGTCCATTGAGTCGGTGATGCCATCCAACCATCTCATCCTCTGTCGTACCCTTCTCCTCCTGCCCTCAATCTTCCCCAGCATCAGGGTCTTTTCAAATGAGTCATTTCTCTGCATCAGGTGGCCAAAGTTTTGGAGCTTCAGCTTCAGCATCAGACCTTCCAATGAATACTCAGGATTGATCTCCTTGCAGTCCAAGGGACTCTCAAGAGTTTTGTCCAACACCACAGATCAAAAGCATCGATTCTTTGGTGCTCAGCTTTCTTTATTGTCCAACTCTTACATCCATACATGACTACTGGAAAACCACAGCTTTGAAAAGATGGACATTCATTGGCAAAGTAATATCTTTAATATCTCTGTTTTTTAATATGCTGTATAGGTTGGTCATAACTTTCCTTCCAAGGAGCAAGAGTCTTAATTTCATGGCTGCAGTCACCATCTGTAGTGATTTTTTTAGTCCCGAAAAATAGTCACTATTTCCATTGTTTCCCCATCTATTTCCCATGAAGTGATGGGACCAGATGCCATGATTTTAGTTTTCTGAATGTTAAGTTTTAAGCCAACTATTTCTCTCTCCTCTTTCACTTTCATCAAGAGGATCTTTAGTTCTTCGCTTTCTGCTGTAAGGGTGGTGTCATCTGAGGTTATTGGTATTTCTCCCAGCAATCTTGATTCCAGCTTGTGCTTCCTCCAGCCTGGCATCTCAAATGATGTACTTTGCATATAAATTAACTAAGCAGGGTGACAAAATACAGCCTTGACGTACTCCTTCCCCGATTTGGAACCAGTCTGTTGTTCCATGTCCAGTTCTAACTGTTGCTTCTTGACCCACATACAGATTTCTCAGGAGGCAGGTGAAGTGGTCTGGTATTCCCATCTCTTTAAGAATTTTCCACAGTTTGTTGTGATGCACACAGCAATTACTAAGCATATTCTAGGCAATATGCTAAGTGCTTTACACAGATTATCTGGTTTTCCATGTCAGAATGTCACATACCATAAAATCTGGATAAGTGCTTTTCGAATGGCAAATTCTTTGACTACTTGAAAAAGGCACTCCAGTTCATGACAAGGTTCAAGTTCAGGTAAGTTCAGTCATGCAGTCGTGTCTCTTTGTGACCCCACGGACTGCAGCATGCCAGACTTCCCTGTCCATCACCAACTCCAAGAGTTTACCCAAACTCATGTCCATTGAGTTGGTGATGCAACCATCTCATCCTCTGTCATCCCCTTCTCCTCCCACCTTCAATCTTTCCCAGCATCAGAGTCTTTTCAAATGAAGTTAACTCTTCGCATGAGGTGGCCAAAGTACTAGAGCTTCAGCTCTAGCATCATTCCTTCAAAAGAACACCCAGAACTGATCTCCTTGCAGTCCAAGGGACTCTCAAGAGTCTTCTCCAACACCACAATTCAAAAGCATCAATTATTCGGTGCTCAGTTTTCTTTATAGCCCAACTCTTACATCCATACATGATTACTGGAAAAACCATAGCTTTGACTAGACGGACCTTTGTTGGCAAAGTGATGTCTCTGCTTTTTAATATGCTGTATAGGTTGGTCAAGACTTTTCTTCCAAGGAGTAAGCGTCTTTTAATTTCATGGCTGGAATCACCATCTGCAGTGATTTTGGAGCCCCAAAATATAAAGTCTGTCACTGTTTCCATTGTTTCCCCATCTATTTGCCATGAAGTGATGGAACCAGATGCCATGATCTTAGTTTTTTGAACATTGAGTTTTAAGCCAACTTTTTCACTCTCCTCTTTCACTTTCATCAAGAGGCTCTTTAGTTCTTCACTTTCTGCCATAAGGGTGGTGTCATCTGCATATCTGAGGTTATTGAGATTTCTCCTGGCAATCTTGATTCCAGCTTGTGCTTCATCCAACCCAGGATTTCACATGATCTACTCTGCATTTAAGTTAAATAAGCAGGATGACAATATCCAGCCTTGAAATACTCCTTTCCCAATTTGGAACCAGTCTGTTTCATGTCCAGTTCTAACTGTTGCCTCTTGAACTGCATACAGATTTCTCAGGAAGCAAGTAAGGTGGTCTGGTATTCCCATCTCTAAGAATTTTCCACAGTTTGCTGGATTCACACAGTCAAAAGCTTTGACATCGTCAGTGAAGCAGAAGTAGACATTTTTCTGAAACTCTCTTGCTTTTTCTGATCCAATGGATGTCTGGTTCCTCTTTTTCTGATCCAGAGGATCTCTGGTTCCTCTACTTTTTCTAAATCCAGCTTGAAAAATATGGTAGTTCACAGTTCACATACTGTTGAAGCATGGCTTGGAGAATTTTGAGCATTACTTTGCTAGCATGTAAGATGAGTGCAACTGTGTGTTAGTTTGAACATTCTTTAGCATTGTGTTTTTGGGGGACTGGAATGAAAAGTGACCTTTTCCAGTCCTGTGGCCACTGCTGAGTTTTCCCAATTTGCTGGCATATTGAGTGCAGCACTTTAAAAGCATCATCTTTTAGGACTGAAAAAGCTCAACTGGAATTCCATCACCTCCACTAGCTTTGTTCATAGTGATGCTTCCTAAGGCCCACTTGACTTCACATTCCAGGATGTCTGGTTCTAGATGACAAGGTTCAAAGCCATATGAAATCATGCAAGCTATCCCAAAAATTCAGATTTAAGGAAAAATCTAACTTTCCATCTCATTCTGGCCAGACAGCTAGATTACTATAGCTACACTCTAGATGAATTTCAGGATTCCAGGCTCTGCTTCACAGTAGACCCTCTTCAGTTCAGTTCAGTTTCTCAGTCGTGTCCGACTCTGCGACCCCAGAGAAGCACGTCAGGCTTCCCTGTCCATCACCAGCTCCCAGAGCTGGCTCAAACTCATGTCCATTGAGTCGGCGATGCCATGCAATCATCTCATCCTCTGTCGTCCCCTTTCCCTGCCTTCATTCTTTCCCAGCATCAGGGTCTTTTCCAATGAATCAGTTCTTCACATCATGTGGCCAATGTATTGGAGTTTCAGCTTTAGCATCAGTCCTTCCAATGAATATTCAGGACTGATTTCCTTTAGGACTGCCCTGTTTGATCTCCCTGCAGCCCCTCTTACCTACATGCTTTTTTGTCTGAGCTGCTTTTTCCATTGACAAGACCCTTCCTTCCTAACTAGTCATACTTTTGGAATGGTTCAGGTGTCATCACCTTACCGCTAAAAAATTTTCCACAATTAACCTCAGAAAGAATTATTGCTATTTTTCATGTTTTAGTAACACTTGGGACACAACTCCGCTGCAGTACCTTTCAGCATATATCTGTTTATATCTGTTTCCGAAGCTACACTGGAAGACACTGAGAGGTAGGGAGTATATTTAGTTCATTTTCATTAACTATGCCGAATGGCCTGATATGTGGCACACAGCAGAAGATTTACAATTTTTGAATCAATGAATAAATGATTTATTTACTTAGATTTTCTTACTTTTGAAAGTTTTTAAACACTGAGATATAATTTACCCTTGCAAAGTGTACAATTCAGTGATTTCTGATATATTCCCAAGGTTGTGCAACCATCACCATTATCTTATTCTGCAGAAGCATTTTCATCACCTCTCTAAGAAACCTGTATTCATTAGCATCTATTTTGCATTCCCTTGTCCCCCAGCCACAGCCTCTAGCAACTACTTATCTACTTTCTGTCTATGGATTTGCCTATTCTGGACAGTCACATAAATGGAATTCTACCATAATGGCTTTTGTATCTAGCTTCTTTCACGTAACATAATGTTTTCAAGGTTCATCCATGTTGTAGTATGTACTAGTACCTTACTCTTTCATGGTTGAGTGACATTATGGTTTTACAACTTTATCTTGCCAAAATTTTCAAAAGCTCTTTTCCTAAGCATGTTTAACACAAGGTATGCATGTATAATCCAGTGCCAAGGTATACATCTAAATCTTCTTCCCATACTTCTCCCAGCAATATAGTATTTCCCTGTTCTTTGATCCAACTCCAATATTGCTTCACTTATGTAAATGTTGTCTCCCCCATTATGTCATAAGTTTCTTAAAGGCACAGGTATACATCTCATGTATTTTCAAGTGTGCCAAAAGCAGAGCTCAGAATTAGTGAGTGTATAAGTAACATCTGCTAAACTAGACAATGTTCTCTATATCTTCCAAGATCTGAGGGAAGACTATAAGAATCATTTAATAAATTTCCCTATCACATGCTAACTACAGAAATAAACAGTATAAATGTCTACCTATCCATTTATTATTTGAAATCACTAGAAATTTACTCTGTGCCTAGCATAATGTTTTTTCGCTATATGGCATACAATAGATACTCACAGACTATTTATGGGCAACATAATTTGAGTATGTTTTCCCTCAGACTTTAAGACACTAAAAGAATATAAAAGCCTGAGACATTAGAGGGGAAAGTAACGTTTCAGATAATGTGAAATTTTTAAAACTTTTTTCTTGAAGTATCAAAACCTTTCTATCAAAGTAAGTCTTATGCTGAAATCCCAAACAATAATAACAGATGCAGATATTTAGTGAGTGTTATGTGGCAGGCACTGATCAAAGCATACTGCAGTATTAAGTCATTCAGTTCTCACAATCAACATACCAGGTAGGTAGTATCATTATATCAATTTTATGGATGAGTCAACTGAAGAAGACAGATTAAGCAACTGGCCTAAGATCAAACAGCTAGAGAAGAGTGAGCCAAAACGAACCCACAGAATCTGGTTTCAAAGATTTCTCTCTTAACAGCTACCCACCATTACAGAGCACAAAGTGGAACTGTTCTAATCAAAACAGGGGCTGGAGGCTCAAACATCTCACCTGCTTACGTTTCTACTTAGTTCCTTTCTGGCACCTCTATGGACTCAATCCTAAAGTTCAAGGAAATAAGGTGTGAAAAATTCAATTCTGGTTTCACTTCTTCAGCTTATATTTGAAGAAAACACCCATAGTTGAAGTGAATTTCCAAGGTCAGAGGGCTATTCAATTGCAGAGACAGGACTAGAATTCAAATTGTTTTGGTATTTAGGGCTATCTCTACTACGTGAAATAATCTGTGTAAAAATTCTGATTACCTGCTTTCCCTCGGGATAAGTAAAAATACTCAGGCAATTATAAACAGGCTAAATTACTCAGGTAAATTACCTACTACTTACTTTTCAGTTACAGACTCTACTGAAGGCCCAGCAGCACTCTGGCCATTGGCGCCAACCTTCCCCACTTTCTTCACAGTCTCCAGAGACCTTAAGGTACTGTCAGTACTACGTGGTATTAGCTGGGAAACACTGTTTTCTGCATTTGAAATTCCATTTGTACTTGGAACAATTTTCCCCGTTGTTTCAGTACTTCCTATGACAGAAATGACATTTCCGGCTGTGGTTGTGACAGTGTTGTTTACACCAACTTTATTTAGAAGAGGAAACGTTCTTACAGTTGCATTGATCTTTTTGTTCCTTAATCGATACCTGTTTCAAAAACAATAAACATATCAGTAAATATTTCACTCTTACCCTAAGTTAAAAAAAAAAAAAAGGCTGGGGGCGGTGGGGAGGTGGACAATGGGAAAAAAATTTCAAGGAAGGAACGGCTTTGAAAAAAACCTTTATTCAGCTAAATATCAAATACTATCAAACTCAATTATAATAGCTGGCACATTAAAATGTATCTCTCATATACATACGTATATATATAACACATATATTTAAGCACACAATTAATATAGCAAGAAAAGTACACATGTATTCAAAAAGCATTCTGAGGGAGTAGGAAGAGATCTTTCTGAAAAACTCTGTCTACCTAGAATATAAAGTACGCTATGTAAAAAATGAAAGGAACCAATATCAAATTTAGTTGGGAATGTAGATGAAAAGGTATGCAAGATTTGAAAGAATTCTCTATTGTTACCAAGTTGTTAAAGCATCAGATAATTTTAAAGAGATTAAAAAATCCAAAACTCATTCTTAAACTCCAAGATATATAAATTTAGTATTATATTTTTCAGATGAGTTTATGACTAAAGTATAAAGTATTTGGGTTAAAGATTTTTCTGATTTTAAAGATCTTTCTTTAAAAAAAGTTTTTCTGATATTAAATTTGGGGCTAACACTCTAACACATAAAGCAATTGGATCCTGGATTCAATTTAAGAAAATTTATACCCACTTGTACAATGAAACGGAGAAGGCAATGGCACCCAACTCCAGTACTCTTGCCTAGAAAACCCCATGGACGGAGGAGCCTGGTAGGCTGCAGTCCATGGGGTCGCTAAGAGTCCCACACGACTAAGCAACTTCACTTTCACTTTTCACTTTCATGCATTGGAGAAGGAAATGGCAACCCACTCCAGTGTTCTTGCCTGGAGAATCCCAGGGACGGGGGAGCCTGGTGGGCTGCCATCTATGGGGTCGCACAGAGTCGGACACGACTGAAGTGACTTAGCAGGACAACAAAAATTTCATTACAGTCCTAGTGAATGTTCCTGCCAATACTTTAACGTGGTAAACAACTATGTTACATGAATAGAAAGACAACTATACACATATGGGGCCGTAATTACATATAACTAAATTAATCTGATACCAATGTTACACATAACCAAACATATGGTAATTAAATATAAACAGTGTTGGTGATGAGCAATGCCTTCAAAATAGCTTCCTTTTTAGTCCTTCAGTATCTATAAACAGCGTCATTATTCAGTCCTTCTCCCCTTCTCTCCCATACTCACATGCTGACAGAAAAAGCAAAGCTCAGTAAAGACAAGTATTCCCAGACCGGACTGGCTAAAGGTGGAGTGACAGAACACAAAGTTAAAATAAAAGCAATAGGTTGTGGCCAGTTTACACATGTCACCTTACAGATCTGGGGAACCAATGATTACTTCTTGAAGAAGGAGGGTAACAGGCAGACCTGTATTTTAAAAAGGCAATTTGGTGGCACGGAGGGGCCTGCGCTTTCCTTAACATACTGCTCTGAAACCTGCTCTGCATTCTTCACCTCAAAGGTTCCTGCACAAAATGCCCAGCTGCTCCTTGTTTTTCTTTCTCAAAGGATAAAGCTCAGATATCCTTAAGATTGCTCTTGTAGGTGAAAAATAAAGTTTTAATTGTGGGTCTCTTAAAAGATAGAAGTGATGAGAAATAAAACCTTAACAAAAGAAAGTAAAGTAAAAGATAAATAGGGATGCATACTGGACTTCTAGCATCCAGGCAGCTAACGACTTAGACTTGGAATCTGGACCTCACAGATGAAAAAGTCAACTACTTCTATTCTTTTAAAGCCATCAAGGAGCCCCCACAAGCATTTGCTCCCTGCCTTACCAAGTTTAGAATCCATTATCTACCATTAATTCCTACCTTAAACTCCTTGGCCCAATTACCTTGTTGAACTCACCTGGTAAAGCCCCAATCCAATTTGTTACTTATTCTCTTATTCTGTGCCTGCTCAAGTAGGTGACTGTTGCTAGAGAAAAATCATGCAATCATGCTGAGTAGATTCATTTCAAAATTATGATCAATCACTTAAAATGGCCGAGCAATACATTAATATACTTCTCTACTAAATTAACTTTCATATGTCTAACATCCTCTTCCCTTTCACTCTCCATAGCCCCATCATAGCTGATGATACTGCCTCCCACTTAACAGAGAAAAGATGACACCAGAGGAGAGTTACTTATTTTTCCACCACTAATTCCACCAACCCTGCCTCTGTAACTACACATTCCACGTAAAATAAGGGATGAAGAGCTACTGTTCTGCAATCAGGTCAATCTTTCCACTTGCACCCCAGGCCCAAGCCCATTTGCCTTTTCAAAGACTTTACTCCTATAACCATCTTTTCTCCTCCAGTGCATCAACGCTTCATTCCAGTGTCTGGTTAAATGTCACAGTCTCTGGGATCCCTTTCCAGACAATCTCATCTAAAATGCCTCTCCTTTTCAGTCATTCTCTTTCTCCTTACTTTGTTACTTTTCTTCATAGTACCAATCAGTACCAGGTATTATGTTTTCTATTTATTCACTTTACGTTGGTCTTCTCTACTACAGTGTAAGCCCCATGAGAGAAAGGATTTTGCCTTTTATATTCATCTGTCTTTAGCACAGTGCCTGGTGCACACTAGGTGTTCTATAAATATTTGCTATACGAATGTGGAGTAAGCCTTAAACTTCACATGGCCAAGAGAACTACTGATTTTCTACCCCCAAGCATTTCCTATTTCAGTAAAAGACATCACTTAGTAACGAAGGCCCCAAACCTTGGAGTCATCCTTGCTTCTCCTCTCTTCTTTATACCTCACATTCGATCCATTAGTCAAATCAGCTCTACTTCTAAAATATATCCCAAGTCTGGCTATTTGTCATCATCTCAATTATTATAATCCTAGGACCAAGCTACTAATCTCATGCCTGAACCACTGCAGCATTCCACCATGTAGTTACCAGAGTAACATTTTAAAGACAAAATTAAAATCCCATTGTTCCATTTGAATAAAACACTAAAATGGCTTCCAAAATAAAAGGCAAACTCTTTGCCAGTGTCCACCAAGCCAGTATAATCTACCTAACCTCTCCAACATTATCTTTCTCCATTCTTCTCATTCTCCGTCCTCCCTACACACTGGTCATCTTTCTGGTTCCTGAACTTGTTTCCATCTCAAGCCAATTTTGTTTCCACCTCAGACTTCATAGCATTTTATCAGTAGCTAAAATTATCTGTTTACATGTTTAATGTTCCTCTTTCACCACTAGAAGTACCTCAAATAAGTACCTAGCACTTAACCATTTTTAAATATATTTGTTGAGATGGCAGACCTGAGGCTTTTGTCACTCTCCAGAATGCAGTAATCCTTGGGAAAAGGATTCTGATACCCTATACTCTAAAATATATTCATACAAATATTGAGAGAGATCTGGGGCATTTGTTTGGTTAGAGATATGTACAGTAGAGAAAGCAAGCTGGAGTAAAAAAATTAAGTTAAACAAACATTTGCATTCGAATTCTTCCTGGTACGTTATGTGAGTTAAGAAAAAGGATCCATCCTCAAAAAGTCTGAGTTGGGTAGCAACATGCATTTTTTTTAACCAACGGGATAATGACATCTTCCACTTCCTCAATCCTTTGTATTATCCTGTTTCTCCTTCTTCTTTTTATTTAAGAGCAACAGAGAATGAAACTGGTTGGAAATATAAACTGTAGATTATCTACTCTTTCAAAATAAATATACTGAGTTTACATGTCAGATACTTGTTAGGTTCAGAAAATATAAAGATGAATAACCCATAAATAAATGAAGTCCAGTGAAAATACACACAGTAAGTAAATAACTGCAACACAGTAAGCAAACTGGTTACCAGGTATAGGGTACTACAGAAGCACAGCGAAGGTAGCAACTAACATGCCTGGAAGTCACAGAGGTTTTCAGATGGAAGATGCTATCTGAGTACAATCAGGAATAGGAGCTCTCCAAACAGAGAAAAGGAGAGTATATGATATAGAGTGAACACACGTACAAAGGAAAGAAGAATGAAAGAAACTGTATAGTAGTAAACTGGATGTACCTTAAAAAAATAACACAAAAGGTGGAGTAAGGCTGGAAAGCAAGACTGGGCCCAGAACTAGCAATAATAGACTGAGAACCAATTAAGAATTTAAAGCAGAAGATGGACATGATTATACACTTATACTTGCAAAATAAAATCTTGGTTGAGACATAGGGAGATGCATGTAAAAAGCTACATAGCGCAAAATGGACAAACTGGGTAAACATACACATGTAAACCATTAAACACTGCACCTGGCACAAAATTTGACCAATTAATTTGGCTTATTTTACTACTACTATTTAAGTTCAGGCAAGAAATAAAGTTCTAAAGTAGGATTGGAGATAAAGAACAGGAAGCCAATTTGAAAATATAAAATGGAAAATGGATTTTCAGGTGGGCACCAGTTGTGAGTATAATGGCAATGAAATCACACAATTTCTTCTCCAACTTTTTTAAGTTTAAGGGCTTCCCAAAGGAGGTCTCCTAAATGGAGAGCACTGCAAGATGAGGTAAAAAAGGTAAGCCAGGGGACTTCCCTGGCTGTCCAGTGGTTAAAACTCTGCTTCCAGCGTAGTTGGCTCAGGTTTGAACCCTGGTCGGAGAACTAAGATTCTACATACAGCGTGGTGTGGGGCTAGCCACCCCACAAAAAAGTAGGCATGAAGTAAATGACACAGAGACTTGCAGGCCACAGAATAGATTTTATATCTTTATCAACGGGGATTCCTAAGCTTCTCATTATCTGCAATGAGCCTTAAAAGCAAAGTTCCCCCTTTGTCTGGAATAATGGGGTTGAGGGTAGACAACCACAGCTATAAGATAACTAATTAGGAGGCAACTATGAATCAAGAAAAGGGGATGACAGGTTAGACTATAACAACGGAAAGAACAAGAGTCAAGAAATATACAGAAAGCCGAACTGACAGACTTGACTGTGAAAGTGAAAGCTGACAAAGATTATTCCAATAGCATGGCATATATAACTGACTGGACAGGATACACTTGAGGAGAGTAGACAGACAGTGTATACAAGAGAAGACACCAATATATGAGGAGAAAATTAGCTCAAATTGGATTTAAAGTATCTAAAAACAAAAAAGAGTTGTCCATTAACAGTTGATATGCAAGCAATATATTCAGTAGAAAGGCTGCAATCAAATTTTGGTGAGATCTCAACGATGAATGTTTTGGTTAAAAAACAAAACAACAAAAACTTGGACAAGATTTATTACAGTTTATCTCCATTTACTTTTATGTCTGGGGTAAGTGGACATAGAAAAAGGGATTACCTATAGGACAAGAGAGAGGGAAAAGAATGTTAAAAAGACCAAAAGCCCCTAAAAAGAAAATGTATCTGCTTTACCATTTTACCTGAGACTCAGCTGTTACTCTCAATAGAACCTGAGTAAACAAGACTCTAAGCATAAGAATATTTTCATTCTGCACAGGTGCTTAGCAGAAACACGGATTCTAGCTCTACAACGGTCTAAAATTAGATTCCTGAATAAGGTTCTAAATCACATTTTAACTATGCTGCCAGAAGCAACAAGGTATGGTTTCAAAAGTAAAGGTTATTTTTCAATCTAAAGAATTCCATGATGTGGACTTAACTGCATCTTTGAAACTCAACACAAACTTTGACTCTATATGACTCTTTCATGATGACCAAAAATTAAATCCAAATAAAATAGAGTTCTCTTAACTTACTTTTCAAGCTCTTCCTGAGAATGGGCAAAAGTACAATTTGTTCCTCGTGGACACCCTCCTTGCTGTCGCAAATCTCGACACATGCTGGTCTTGTATTTGCTGTTTGGCTGAGGCTACAAAAAGAAAATCAATATGCGGATAAATGAAGACATCAGCTCTCCCTGGCTCCTCGGGACGCCAGAATTCTATGAGGACGCCTTTGATTCCTTTCGATTAAACAATTCTCGTGCTGATGCAACTACCACTGCCCCTGTTTCCTGTTACGAGTTACATGGCGTAATCACGGGCTGACATTTTAGGTGCTCCTTCTGAGGATCATCAGGAACTAGTTCAAATGCTCCATTACTTATCTGTCAACAAAATGCCCATAAAAATAAAAGACTTTTTCATCAAAATTCACTGATGTCTCATCAGTTGGGGTCAGATATAAAGATATCAGTGGGTTAACCATCTAGAAATAAGAGTGGAGGCCCCAAATTGCTAGACTAATAATAAAAAGGCCAAAAATAAAATTCTCCCTCCACTTTGCCATTTCTCTGGTTTAAAGATTAATGGAACCAAATTCATCCACTTTCTGATTTAGTATACTTTTTATTTTCAAAGCAGCAGAATATACTGAGGTAAAGTAAATGAACAAAACTTGAAATAGATCAGTACCTATTACTAGGCAGATTGCTTTCTGCACCTGCTACAGTGTAGGCTCTCTCTCAGAAGAGGGGGAGTCTAGAAATGCCTTTAAAAATAAGCTCAGTTTCAGAAAAGTTAATAGGATCCTATTCAGCTACAAGGTCATTCCTAAGACAATTTATCTCTAGCAGATGCTATCTTCAGTTTTCCAATATTTTCACTTAAGGTATACCTGCCTATGGTCCACCCATTTAACCCCTCATTTCTACCCCTTACTACCCAAAGAAGAATAAATGTTTGATCTCAAAAAAAAAAAAAAAATTCATTGATGTCTCAAAATTATGATATCAAATCAAGCAAACAATGTCAAAAAGCATTAAAAAAGCTGTAAGCTTTGTCTACTTAAACGTTCTCAGGAAAAGGAAGAATACAACTTACTCTAGAAGTTAAAATTTAAGAAACACTAGTTTTACTTGTCAACTTCAGAGTACAACTTTCTTCCAAGGGTTGGTGCTAAGTTCATACAAATAATGAGGCAAAATATAAAAATATCATGACTGCTATAATTTGTATCAAACTATAAGACATCATTGTTATTTCTGTGACCTTAAAATGAAACATTCATCTTTTAGCTAATATTTGAACATTATAATGTCTTCTAATAGAATAAAGACAGAAGAGTGGAAAGATAACTTTGGAGTAGACTTGATCCCAGTTCTGTCACTTACTGCCACCATGATCTTAGATATGTTATCTAACCTCTTTCAACTTCAACTTGAGGACAGCAACTGCCTTGCAGGTGGCTGTGAGGATTAGAAATAATCTATGTAAAATATTGAGACTTGCTCATAACTTAATAAATGGATGTTATTATTAGAATAAAGGGTTTTACCTTAAATAACTCCTTCAAAAGTACATTGAAAATACTTTATTTCCACACATTTACAAATATGAACTCACTGGAATGGTAACAAATGAGAAAAGAATGAAAATTTCCCCAAATTAAGAAAAAATCAGGCAAAATATTTGGATGGAATCAGATCTATAGCCAGTCAAAAATACTTGCAGTGAACTCATATTCAAGACACTCCCCAAACTATCGCTGTACTATGAATTCTTTGTCAGGTACACTAAAACTTAGGTTTCTCTCAAAAGAACAGAGAATAAAAACTTATGTGACAGGGCTGTCACATAAGGAGTCCATTAACCAAACAGCCTGTTAAGATGTTCAGCATGCTCCATTAGAAATAAAGCAATCAGAAGAGAAATAACTTTACTTACCTGAGGTGTCTCATGGCCTTTTCTACTATAATTTTGTATGAAGTCTACTAGGCCATGAACCACTGTTTTAACAGCTACCATTGCATTTTCTAGCTGCTCCCAAGTTGGTGAAACAGCATCTAAAATAGTCCGCCAAGCAGATGAGATGAGGAAAAAAAATTCGTCAGCAGTAAATCTCTTGTGTATAGGAAATCATTTTTTAAAAAGCACAAGCAATTATATTCTCACATACCTGGATTAGGGTCTATGTTTGCAAGAAGCTCTAAGTGAGGCCTCAATCTATTTAAGTTAGCTGGGTCACCTGTTCGTTGCAAAACAATTGTCAATTCCTGAACACTCTTTGCAAAGGATTCTGGAGACTGCAGCTAACACAAAAAGAAAATGAAAAGGTTTTTACAACACATCTATACTCATATGCTTTTATTCAGTCAATATACTGAATAGGTTTTCAAGTGTCTTCAGATTCCATAGTAGGAGTATCAATGATGAATTAAATTTTCACCTCAGAATCTGCCCTATGAAATTCATCATTAGACACTTAGAAAACTTATTTATCAGCTATCTGGTGTCAGAATCTAGATAAATGACACACTTGGTAAGCTAGGCTGTTTTTATGTCAATACCTGTATTTGCTTCCCTATCGCCTCCCTTAGTTTATTTGAAAGTTAGAAAATAATAAAAAAGAAAGAAACGATATCTATGAGATATTTATATGTAAAAACAGGAATCTCCCAACTGGTCTTCTCTTAGTTCCTTCAGAAGATTCAAATATTCATCAAGATTAACAACGATATAAAACTAGCATCTCTAATTTCACAAACCTTATCAATGATCGACTGCATGTGTGATTTATGCGCCAAGTCACCATACAGAAGTGAGGACCATTGCTCAGGTGAAATACGGAGTCCTGCTTCCATAGCAATATGAACAATTTGGGCATCATGTTCTCTGCGTAAAGCCTCATAACTGCGGAATTCCTCCTTTAGCTGCATCAGGGAAGAGTCTTCATCCCGTTTGGTAACCTAAAAATAGAAAGGAGAAAAAAAAAACCCCATCAGATTTGCTCTGTTCTCACCACTCCCCCAACCAACTTTTTCTTTATTTTAGAAGGGGGAGGTACCTATAGCCTATCAGATACGACATGAAGAAGGTACAAAAAAATAACCTACTAACTAAAAATTCTTAGAAGACACTATCTAGGACTTTCAAAGTCAGAGAGAAGTCAGGGCCTGTCTTCAAAGCTCAAAGGACAGACTGACTCTTCTGTGAGAGGCTAATGTAACTGGTGATATTAAATCGAGGCCAATCCTCATTTACCTCCCCCAAAATACTAGGGTCCTTAAGAACTACACTAAATCTACTCTGCCTGTACTCTAGAAATGGAATAACAAAACCCAAATAACAGCACCTCTATTTACAATATGGTTTACTGGGTATTTTAAGCCCACTGATGAGACCTACTGCTTAGAAAAAAAAAATTCTTTTCCAAATATTACTGCTCATTGACAATGCACCCGGTAACTCAAGAGCTCTGATGGAAATGTATGACAAGAGTAATGTTTTCGTGCCCGATAACACAATTTCCACTATGCAGCCCATGGATCAAGGAGTAATTCTGACTTTCATGTCTTATTATTTAGGAGATACATTCTGTAAGGCTATCGTGGCCATAGATAATAATTCCTTTGATGGAGCAGGGCAAAGTAGACTGAAAACCTGTTAAAGGATTCACCATTCTAGATGCCACTAAGAACATATGTGATTCATGGGAATAGGTTAAAATATCAACATTAACAGGAACTTAGAAGATTTCAGCTCTCATGGATGACTCTGAAGGATTCATGACTTTAGTGGAGGAAGCAACTGCAGACATTGTAGAAAAAGCAAAAGAACAAGAATTGCCCTGTTCGGGGAAACCGTCTAAGGGTTGGAATCTGCGATGTCTGCTTGCGTTTACCGATCCTGCACTTCATTCCTGATTCAAGTCGGAGATTTCTGTCAGCAACCAAGGACTTCAGTGTAGTCAATGGTGGGTTTTACTTCCAACTCCACGGCTTTTGTCTGTAATCTGCCTTTTCAATGTTGCTCCATTAAAACCTGCCTATTATAATTTTACTTCAAAAATCATTTGCTTTCAACCCTGAAAGTTTTGCCTATTATGATTTAATTTCAACAATCATTTGCTTTCAAACCTGAAGGTTTTGCCTATTATAATTTTATTTCAACAATCATTTGCTTTCAACCCTGAAAGTTTTGCCTATTATGATTTTATTTAATTATAAAATTGGTTTAAATATTAATAAAAGCAGTATGTCTAAAAAAAAAAAAAAAAGAACAAGAATTGAAGTGGATCCTAAATATGTGACTGAATTATTGCAATCTCACGATAAAACTTTAATGGAATTGCTTAAGATAAGCAAAGAAAGTGGTTTCTTGAGATAAAATCTATTCCTGGTGAAGATGCTGTGAAGATTGTTGAGATGATAATAAAGGATTTAGAATAATACATAAATTTAGTTGATAAAGCAGCAGCGAGATTTGAGAGAATTCACTTCAATTCTGAAAGAAGTTCTGCTGTGGGTAAGCTGCATGCCACAGAGAAATTATCTGTGAAAGGAAGACTCAATTCACAGGGCAAGCTGCGCTGCTGTTTTAAGAAATTGCAACAGGCACTCCAACCTTCAGCAAGTACCACCCTGGTCAGTCAGTCATCAACAATGATGTAAGGAAGAATTATTAATCTAAAACATAGAAAAAAGAAACCTAAAAGACCAGAGGATGGGAACACTCATCCAACCACCAGGGCACAGGGTGCCTCTTAGGTAGTATGAAGATCTATCCACCTGAACTGTAAAGATGTATGTATTATAAGTGGCTTGCAGAGCCTGGCAAGCTCATATTTTCATCATCAATTAACCTGTTACCTCATACTAAGCAGTGTACAAAAAAAAACAAACCACCTCTTTCTGCTTATATCTTTGTCACTCTTGCGCTATAAAATCAACAAAATAGCTTAAATAAGCCTTGGTTTCAAATCCAGAAGTTTTACTTTTATAGAAGGCAATGGGCCTTTCTATTCCAAGTCCTTGGTCCCTTTGCTCAAGACCTCACCAGCAACCTATATTCCTGTATCACGCAGAAACTTTAAGGATTCAGCCTTCTTTCCATGTCTCTCAGTACCTGTCATCACCCATAAGCCTATCTGACAAGGAAACTACATTTTGAAACAGCTTAGGGTTCATCCCTACCCTCTTTGACAAAAACTTTATTATCTAAATGCACAGTGGGCAATCCTCAACTTTTACTCTCCTGTTGTCCCCAGGACAACATATGGGCTACCCTCAGTTTAAAGGCTTTAATCTAATCACAACAGACAGAGATAAAAGTAATAATGGGGAAGTTAAAACATTTGCCTTCTTTTATTAAGTTTTCAGTATGGTTCCTGACTCTCTTTTAAGGAGGTAAATATAAATTAATTAGGCTTCTGCAGTTCATTTTTACTATTCCAAGAGTCAAGTTTACCAAACTTGTTTCCTCATAGTCTTGCTGACACCTTCACATTATATGTTCTTACACCCACACATAGCAGTATTATACATCTACAGTATTAACAGATGCAATAAATACAGAAGGAAAAGTCTCCTTTATCTCTTTTATTTCTGGGGCCTCTAGACCAGGTAACACCCATTCCAGGCATGCAATGTTTAGATAGTTGCTTGCTACTTACCTTAAAACAAGAAGCTCGATACAGTAGTTGCACAACATGACCAATACTTGTTTTTGATGCCTGAGGAAATCTTGGTTCTAGTCTTTGCACAACAAAAAGTACCAGAACTTTCCTTGAGAGAGCAGAACCATCTTCTAATGCCAGTAACACCAACTTCAAAGCCTCTTCTTGCATAGCTATAAGTAAAGAACATAAGTTCATGATAAATGAGGAGCCCTGCAGATCATGCCTGTCACAGTCTTCTTTGGATATTAGCTTATTATGGTGGTTCATTATCTCCAGTACGCAAATACTTAGCACAAAAAGAGAACATCACACATACACAAATATAGTTTACTTAGAAAATAATCAAGCAAAAGACGTGTCCTACTAAACAACCAATCAAAATACAAGTAAACAGATTTTAAACAAAATATATCCTGTATAGCTTTGTAATAGTCAACTAGATAACCATAATGTTGAACTGAAAAAGGCTCTTGTTTATAAAACTCACAGAGCTACTCAGACAAATAACATGTGAAGGACACACAGTAGTCTTAAAATAAATGGTAATTTTTTTTATAACTTGAGACTGTTGCCTTGCCTGTCAGAATTATTTTGTATATAATTTAAAAGTGGTATTAGCCACTGGATGTAATACCTAAAGGCCTCAATTTGTGTTGCTTTCCAGTCAGGGAGGTAAAAATATAATCTGAATCTAATCATAAGGGGACATCAAAAAACCCCAAATTAAGAACATTCTATAAAATAACTGCCTGTATTCTTCAAGAATAGCAACATTAGACAAAGAAAGACTGAGGAATGGTACTATGTTAAAGACTAAAAAGAGGTATGACAGTGTCTTCCCTGACAGTCCAATAGTTAAGACTCTGTGTTTCCACTGCAGAGGGTATGGGTTCAATCCCTGGTCAAGGAATAAAGATCCTGCATGTCACATAACGGCTGTGACAAATAAATACATGACATTATCTTAGACTCAATCATAAAATGAAAAAAATTAATGCTATAAAAGATATTTCTGTAATAACCAACAAAACTGGAATATAAGTTTTAACAAATGTTAAATTTTCTGAATATGATGAATGTATTGTTTTTAATAAAAAAAAGACTTAAGTGTAAGCAGTAAAGGGGGCATGAAATAGGCAACCTACTCTCAAATGGTTCAAAAAGGAGAGAAAGTGAACTATATAACAAATATAGCAAAATATTACAAATGAGTGAATATGGATAAAGAGTACAAAGGAATTCTCTGCATTATTCTAGTAACTTTTTGGTAAAAAAAATATACTGGTTCTCAATGAAAACAATGGAACTGAAAGATCATCTAGAACCTAGATTAAAAATCAAATCCTTTCTTTTTCAAAGTGAGACATCAAGGCTCAGAAAAGTTAAGTGACTAGCCCAAGTTTCATAATCAGTAAGCAACAAAATTATAACTAGAAACAGGGACTTTTTAAAAATTGAGATAAAATTCACATAACATAAAATTAACCACTTTAAAGTAAACAATTCACAATGTTGTAAAACCATCAACTCTATCTAGTTGTAAGACATCTTCATCATCTGAGAGGAACTCAATAACCATTAAGCAGTCACTCCCCATACCACTGACCCCTGCAGCCTCCAGCAACTACTAGCCTGATATCTAGTTCTATGGACTGATGTTTGTGTATGCAGAATATGTGACCTATTCCCTGACTTCCTTCACTTAAAGTAACATTTTCAAAGTTCATCCACATTGTGGTATGTATTGGTATCTCAATCCTTTCTATGGCTAAATAATACAGTATTTATAAATATACCACATATTGGTTATCCATTCATAAGAACTGATGGGATTGCTTCCACCTTTTGATTACTGTGAGTAACGCTGCCATAAATATTCACTCACAAATACTAGTTTGAATACCTGTTTTCAGTTCCTTTGGGTATACACCTAGGAGTGGATATGCTGGATCATACTTAATTCTACATTTAAATTTCTGAGGAACCACCAAATTGTTTTTCCATGGGGGTTGCCTCATTTTACATTCCCAAGTTCCCTAACATCCTCGGTTAACACTTTTATTTTCCACTTTTTAAGTTACAGACAACCTAGTGGATATAAAATGGTATCTCATTGTTGATTCTCATTTGCATTTCTTTAATGACTGATGACACTGAGCATCTTTTCATGTACTTTTTCCCCATCTATGTATCTTCTATGTAGAAATATTTATTTAAGCCCTTGGCCCATTATTAAATTGTGCTATTTTTTATCTTTTCGTTGTTGAGTTTCAGAACACAGGATATTTGATAACTAGTCTAGTGCTTCTTAGGTTTCCATGGTGGCTCACTGTTAAGAATCTGCCTGCAATGCAGGGGATGCAGGTCCCTGGGTCAGGAAGATTTGAAGAAGGAAATGGTAACCCACTCCATTATTCTTCCTAGAGAATCCCATGGACAGAGGAGGCTAGTTGGCTACAGTCCATGGGGGTCACAAGAATCAGACACGATTTAGCGACTAAACCAACACACCACCTAGTGCTTCTTAGATAAGGTAAATAAACATGAGGAAATATCCACAGGCAGCATTCTCAAATGATATATAAATACGGAAGATCCTCTGGAGAAGGAAATGGCCACCCACTCCATAGTCTTGCCTGGAAAATCCCATGGACGAAGGAGCGTGGCAGGCTACAGTCCATGGGGTTGCAAAGAGTCGGACACGACTAAGCGACTTCACTTTCATTTTCTATGGATTTTCAAAATTATTTTTCAAGTTAAATTTGTATTATATAAAATAAAACATATACAAAAGTAGAAATAACATGCATTCATAATACAGCTGCTGCCAGTAACGGTTCATCTACTCATTACCCACTTCTCTAGTTTGTTCTAGCTGGAGTGGTTTGAAGTAAACCCAAGATAACATAGCACTTTATCCTTATTTCATTATGTATTTCTAATAGGTAAGCACTTAAAAAAAATTAACATAACACTATTACCATGTCTAAAAAAAGAAATGTATTTCCTTGATATCATCTAATATCCAATCCATGCTGAATTTTCTCCCACTGTCTCAAAATTTCCTCTTACAGTTGGTTTCTTTGGGTAAGCAGCCAAAGTCCATATGTAGCTTTTGGTCTGTATGTCTTTACGCTTAACAAGAAAAACCTATACTAGCTTCTTACCACTCTCCCACCCTCCCATTTAGAACAAAATAATTGATTGCAGAAACAATCATTTTTCTAAACAATATCCCACATTCTCAATTTCGTTAATTTTGCACTTTTTTTATGGTATGCCTTTATCCTCCTTATTTCATGTAAACTAGAGACTTGATTAGATTTGGAATAAAATTTTAGCTTTTGGGGGTTTTGGTTGGAGGGCAAGCATACTTCTTACTCTGTGTATCATATAGGTATATAAGACCTAGATGTCTCACTTTTAGTAATATCAAGATTCATCAGTGGGTTCAGGACTTTTGCATTTACTAACCTTTCATCTACTGGTTTTAACAGCCAACAGTAATTCTTACCTAGACCCACTAATTCACCTGATGTGATTTTTCTAACTTTTAACATTTTTTTTTCTAAATTTATTAGCTAGAACTCTGCTAAAGGAGAAACTTACCCTCAAAATTCTGAGAAACTGTCCTTGAAAGTAACTTAAAAAGGCAGAAAAAGCATGCTTGATTTTTTTCTATTCCTTTTCCAGTTTTTAGCATAATGTGCTGGTATTGTAGAAACTGCCAAAGATAACCAATTAATTTTTTCTGTACTAACATTACAAGATCACGGATTTTTACACATTTTATGTTTTTTAATTCACTTTAGTCATTCTTCATTTGAAAGTTCAAATTGTCCCACTTTTATCCAGTGGGAGCCTTTTCAAATTCTGTGTCCTTTTGACAAGATTCCAATGGTCTTTAACAGCATTTTTACTTTCTAGCACAAGACTTCCCAAGCTCATCTTGTACTTTTTCTACCCTAGAACTGGCATAAGACATTTATTCAAAGAACCCTACTTCTTTTTAGTATGTATGAAATGCTATCTGGGTGCTATGGCTATTCATTCCTTTCAAGCCTTTACACTGTACAGTTAGGAAATACTTATTTTCTAGAAAAAGAAAAATAAATCAGTCTGTATTTATTTGCCAATTAAAATTTAAGGATGCACGCTTTTTAAATAAATTCTTTGATTTCATACTTATATCTCTTTTTAAATGTCAAAAATATTCGTTTCCGATGGCATTAATAGAACTACTTACTTGCTGCATCCTAATTTGTTTCAAAATAACAGTATCAGTATGACTAGTGAATACAATCTAGGATTATATATCATACCAGGAATATAAAAATCGAAACACTGTGTTCTAGAATCACCTGAATTAATTCATTCCTGATGAATATGCTGCCAAAATAATGTTTAGCTTTTTGTTTTTAGGCATTTTTTTGTTGTATTCATTTTATTTAAATTCCTAAAACTCCTATTTACTAAAAATCGTTTTAAAATTACATAAAACCTTTACACAGGTGCAAAGTACCAATCAAGATACACTGAGAGAGGTCTAGCTTCTGGTCCTGTCTGGTTTCCCTCTGTTCTTCCTGACTACATGTTTATTATGTTGTTAACTTTTCCTACCAATGTTGTTTGGAAAAATATAAACAAATAATTTGAAAATGGTTGTCTCTTCCTTTCCGAGATAAAAGTTTGCTTTCCTACAATAAGCACATTATTCTGCACCTTGCTTATTTTCTAACGGAATGTATATTATGTTATCATAGGCAGTGGACTATACACATTTTCCTCATTCCTTTCAACACCTGCAGGGCAATCCACTAGAAGGATATATAGCAGTTTACTAAGCCAGTCTCCTATTCAGACTTTCAAGTTCATTCTAGATGTCTGCTATTATAAATAGTGCTTAATTAACATTATGCATTCTATAATTTTCACCATATTTATGGGACAGATTGCTAGAAAAAGGACTGCTGGGCCAAAGAGTAGATGCCCAGATGATTTTGCTACATACTGACAAATTCCTCTCTCTAAAGTCTGCCCCACCTTGCATTCCCACTATTACTGGATGAAAGTACCTGCTTTCCCACAGGCTTGACAACAAAGTTGTCAGACTTTTGAATCTGGCCAATCTGACAGGTGAGAAATGGTGTTTCAGTGTAATTTTAATGTATATTTCTCTTAATATGAGAAAGACTGAGTATCTTTTTTTATGTTTGAGGGCCATTTACATTACTTTTTCCCTTGAATTCTCTGTTTGCATTTTTTGTCAATTTTTTAATTGGGTGGTTGGTATTTTTTCTCCAAGTTTTTACAAGTACCTAATAATATATTGGGCTTTCCTGGTGGCTCAGACGGTAAAGAATCTGCCTGCAATGCAGGAAACCTGAGATCAATCCCTGGATTAGGAAGATCCCCTGTAGGAGGACATGGCAACCCACTCCAATATTCTTGCCTGGAGAATAATCCTCATGGACAGAGGAACCTGACGGGCTACAGTCCATGGGGTTGCACAGTCAGACATGACTGAGCAACTAAGTACAACACAACTATATATTAGTTATATAAGCCCCTTGTATGTGATATAATATAAATATTTCCCCAAGTTTCTCATTTTTTTTTTTTTACTTTTCTTCACTTCACTTCAGTCGCTCAGTTGTCTCCAACTCTTTGCAACCCCATGAATCGCAGCACGCCAGGCCTCCCTGTCCATCGCCAACTCCCGGAGTTCATTCAAACTCGTGTCCTTTAAGTCAGTGATGTCATTCAGCCATCTCATCCTCTGTCAACCCCTTCTCCTCCTGCCCCCAACCCCTCCCAGCATCAGGGTCTTTTCCAATAAGTCAACTATTCGCATGAGGTGGCCAAAGTATTGGAGTTTAAGCTTCAGCATCAATCCTTCCAGTGAACACCGAGGACTGGTCTCATTTAGGATGGACTGGATGGATATCCTTGCAGTCCAAAGGACTCTAAAGAGTCTTCTCCAACACCACAGTTCAAAAGCATCAATTCTTCGGCAACCAGCTTTCCTCACAGTCCAAGCTTCACATCCATACATGACCACTAGAAAAACCATAGCCTTGACTAGACGAACCTTTGTTGGCAAAGTAACATCTCTGCTTTTGAATATGCTGTCTAGATTGGTTATAACTTTCCTTCCAAGGAGTAAGCGTCTTTTAATTTCATGGCTGCAATCACCAATTGCAGTGATTTTGGAGATCCCAAAATAAAGTCTGACACTGTTTCTCCATCTATTTGCCATGAAGTGATGGGACCAGATGCCATGATCTTAGTTTTCTGAATGTTGAGCTTTAAGCCAACTTTTTCGTTCTCCACTTTCACTTTTATCAAGAGGCTTTTTAGTTCCTCTTCACTTTCTACCATAAGGGTGGTGTCATCTGCATATCTGAGGTTATTGAGATTTCTCCCGGCAATCTTGATTCCAGCCTGTGTTTCTTCCAGTCCAGCATTTCTCATGATGTACTCTGCATAGGAATTAAATAAGCAGGGTGACAATATACAGCCTTGACGTACTCCTTTTCCTATTTGGAACCAGTCTGTTGTTCCATGTCCATTTCTAACTGTTGCTTCCTGACCTGCATACAGATTCTCAAGAGTCAGGTTAGGTGGTCTGGTATTCCCATTTCGTTCAGAATTTTCCAGTTTATTGTGATCCACACAGTCAAAGGCTTTGGCGTGGTCAATAAAGCAGAAATAGATGTTTTTCTGGAACTCTCTTGCTTTTTCCATGATCCAGCAGATGTTGGCAATTTGATCTCTGGTTCCTCTGCCTTTTCTAAAACCAGCTTGAACATCTGGAAGTTCGTGGTTCATGTATTGCTGAAGCCTGGCTTGGAGGATTTTTAGCATTACGTTACTAGTGTGTGAGATGAGTGCAATTTGCAGTAGTTTGAGCATTCTTTGGCATTGCCTTTCTTTGGGATTGGAATGAAAACTGACCTTTTCCAGTCCTGTGGCCACTGCTGAGTTTTCCAAATTTGCTGGCATATGGAATACAGCACTTTCACAGTATCATCTTTCATCTTACTTTTCTTATGAGGCTTTATTATAATTTTTAAAAATTATATAGTCAAATATCAATCTTTTCTGTAATTGCTTCTGGATTTGGAGCCAAAGAAAAGAGTATTTCCTACTTCCAGGTTATAAAGGAATTCACTCTTCTGTTCACTTTTATTGTTGTTGAGTCACTCAGTTACACCTGACTCTTTTAACCCCACAGACTGCAGCATATCAGGCTTCCCTGTCCTTCACTATCTCCCATAGTTTGTTCAAACTCATGTCCACTGAGCTGGTGATGCCGTCCAACCATCTCATCCTCTGTCATCCCATTCTCCTCCTGCCCTCAATCTTTCCCAGTTCAGGGTCTTTTCCACTCAGTTGGCTTTTCTCATCAGGTGGCCAAAGTACTAAAGTTTCAGTTTCAGCATCAGTCCTTCCAATTCAGGATCGATCTCCTTTAGGATTAACTAGTTTGATCTCCCTGCTGTCAAAGGGACTCTCAATTGAGTCTTTCTCAGCACCATGGTTCGAAGGCATCAATTCTTGCACACAGCCATGGTCCAACTCTCACAGTCATCCATACATGACTACTGGAAAAATCAGAGCTTTGACTATATGGACCTTTGTCGGCTAAGTGATGTCTCTGCTTTTCAATACACTGTCTAGGTTTGTCAAAGCTTTTCTTACAAGGAACAAGCATCTTTTAATGTCATGGCTGCACTCACCATCCACAGTGATTCTGGAACCCAAGAAAATAAAATCTGTCACTGTTTCCATTTTTTTCCCCATCTATCTATCATGAAGTGATGTAGCTGGATGCCAAGACCTTAGTTTTGTGAATGCTGAGTTTTAAGTTTTTATTACTTATATATTTTATTTTTTAATCATAAGTATTTCTAACCTATTTAAAATTCATATAGCTAAGGAATATAAGAAATACATTCATGAAAAAAAAAGAAATATATCCAATTTTATCTTTTCCAACGTCTATCCAGTAGTCCCAATGCCACTTAAAAAGTTTCCTTCACACAAAATAAATTCTTCCTAGCCTATATAGTGCTAAATCAGAAAGGTCAGACAGTAAGATTATCACAGAAAAGTACTTCATAACCTTGGTATAGGTAAAGATTTTTTAAAAAAAGAATGCAGTTGATGGTAACTATAAAAGAAATATACTCTGGTGATTTTCATTTTTTCCAATAATTTTTCTGTTTCCCAATTTTAAAGACAATCATGAACTTTTAATTTTCTTCATAAAAAGAAAGTTTATTTTTCCTTTACTTACTACGTGTGCAATATTAGGCCTGTCTCTAATTCAGTTTTCTAATTTGTAAAGTTGGGTCTGTGTCACTTAAAGACTGTTGAAAATTAAACAAGAAATTTATTCAAAAATACTGTAGCACTGTTCATCATATATGTTATGATTAATAAAAAACTAGTTGGGCTTCCCTGGTAGTCCAGTGGTTAAGAATCCACTTTCCAGTGCAGGGGACATGGGTTCGATCCCTGACAAGGGACTAAGATCCCACATGCTGGGGGCAACTTAAGCCTATGCTGCACAACAAGAAAAGCCCATATGCTGCAACTAGAAAAAACCTGTGTGCTGCAATGAAGAGCCAGTGCAGCAAAAACAAACACCCCAAGGTAGGGTGGTTACTATTAAAAAAAAAAAGTTTACCTTTCATTATGTTAAAATTTGTATGTATAAATCAGAACATTCTCACCTACTCCTAGAAACTGGTACCCACTAGCCCTGATAGCCAATAAGACAGTGATCTATCTTACCTGGCCCTAGAAACTGGCATCCTCGAGCCCTGACAGCAGCCCACAAGTTGGCAGACAACTGCTGAGGGTTCTGGTGCTGTAATATTAGTTCCGTTACAGTCCTTTCTCCAAGTGAACGGGCTGCTCGTATGGCTCTTACACGACCTTCTTCCTCCACCAGTTGACAGTTTACAAGAGTCACTAGTTTCCTTTGCATTGGACGGCTCAGTGCACTCTGGTTCAAACTAGCTACACCTTCAAGAAAAAGGAAACTACAGTTTTTTTCAATTAAAATAAAAAAGTCAATTTCATTATCTATTTAATAAAAATACCTAGTATTCATTATTAAGAAACAATTCCTAATGATTTCCTTCTAAGGTACTTTCATTTTCTGACAATCACTGTTCTGTCCCTGTTTATTACTATTCTGTGGTAACTGGAGTCTAAATTTCAATTACCTCAAATTTTATTTGGGTATCCTGTTCTCTGGGTTATATGTGTCCCACAAAAGACAGCAATTTGGGTTTTCTTAAGTGTATTCTTCATCTTTACAAAAACCAATGAAGATAAATTTGGAGATAAATAAATGAAAAGTTAAATCTAAAAGTAACAATGAACAACAGTTTTGTTTTGTTTTACTGTATACAAGACGTTTAGAACACAGCTCCAGGACAATACCTTAAATCCAATTCCCTTTTCAACTAAAAGATACTGCTACAGCAATTCTTCCCTCTCTCCTATATCAATTGTTCCCTTTCTACTTGATCATTTGCATCAACATACAGTAAGAACAGCATGCTGTTATTTTATACACCTTAAAAATAAATCTTTGTATTCATCCCTTAACCACTACCCCTCTGCACCATGTCTTTCATCCGTTTTGTACCAAATCCTCTAGTGTTGCCTATATTCATGATCTCCAAATCCTTGCTTTACAATCTTTAAAACCTACTCCAATCATGTTTGGGCCACCATCACTTGACCAAAACTGCTCCTCATGACAAGACTTACCACCACTTTGCTACATCAGTGGTCCATTCGCAATACTTACCTTATTTGACCTTTCAATAGCACTCAACACAGATCACTCCTAACTCTTTTAAAAACATTCTTATTTGGCTTCTAGAATACCACTTTCTCTTAATTTTTTCATTCCTTCATCTTTTCCAGTCTTCTTTGCTGATCTCAACTTTTTTTCTTGACTTCTTAATGTTAACAGCTTAGAACCCAGTTCTTATTTTCTATACTCACTACTTATGTGATCTCATTCAATCTTATTGCTTTAAATACTATTTATGCTAATGACTCCCCCAAATTCCAGCTCCTATACCTAGTCCTAGCAAACACCCACTTCCAACAACACACGAGAAGACTCTACACATGGACATCACCAGATGGTCAACACTGAAATCAGACTGATTATATTCTTTGCAGTCAAAGATGGAGAAGCTCTATACAGTCAACAAAAACAAGACCAGGAGCTGACTGTGGCTCCGATCATGAACCCCTTATCATCAAATTCAGACTCAAATTGAAGATAGTAGGGAAAACCGCTAGACCATTCAGGTATGACCTAAATTAAATCCCTTATGATTATACAGTGGAAGTGAGAAATAGATTTAAGGGCCGAGATCTGATAGATTGAGTGCCTGATGAACTATGGAATGAGGTTCATGGCATTGTACAGGAGACAGGGATCAAGACCATCCCCATGGAAAAGAAATGCAAATAAGCAAAATGGCTGTCTGGGGAGGCCTTACAAATAGCTGTGAAAAGAAGAGAGGCTAAAAGCAAAGGAGAAAAGGAAAGATAAAAGCATCTGAATGCAGAGTTCCAAAGAATAGCAAGGGGAGATAAGAAAGCCTTCTTCAGTGATCAGTGCAAAGAAATAGAGGAAAAGAACAGAATGGGAAAGACTAGAGATCTCTTCAAGAAAATGAGAGATACCAAGGGGACATTTCATGCAAAGATGGGCTCAATAAAGGACAGAAATGGTATGGACCTAACAGAAGCAGAAGATATTAAGAAGAGGTGGCAAGAATACAAGGAAGAACTGTACAAAAAAAGTCTTCACGACCTCGATAATCACAATGGTGTGATCACTCATCTAGAGCCAGACATCCTGGAATGTAAAGTCAAGTGGGCCTTGGAAAGCATCACCATGAACAAAACTAGTGGAGGTGATGGAATTCCAGTTGAGCTGTTTCAAATCCTAAAAGATGATGCTGTGAAAGTACTGCACTCAATATGCCAGCAAATTTGGAAAACTCCGCAGCGGTCACAGGACTGGAAAAGGTCAGTTTTCATTCCAATCCCAAAGAAAGGCAATGCCAAAGAATGCTCAAACTACCACACAATTGCACTCATCTCACACACTAGTAACGTAATGCTAAAAATCCTCCAAGCCAGGCTTCAGCAATACGTGAACCATGAACTTCTTGATGTTCAAGCTGGTTTTAGAAAAGGCAGAGGAACCAGAGATCAAATTGCCAACATCTGCTGGATCATGGAAAAAGCAAGAGAGTTCCAGAAAAACATCTATTTCTGCTTTATTGACCACGCCAAAGCCTTTGACTGTGTGGATCACAATAAACTGGAAAATTCTGAACGAGATGGGAATACCAGACCACCTAACCTGACTCAAGAAATCTGTATGCAGGTCAGGAAGCAACAGTTAGAAATGGACATGGAACAACAGACTGGTTCCAAATAGGAAAAGGAGTACGTCAAGGCTGTATATTGTCACCCAGCTTATTTAACTTCTATGCAGAGTACATCATGAGAAACGCTGGACTGGAAGAAACACAAGCTGGAATCAAGACTGCCGGGAGAAATCTCAATAACCTCAGATATGCAGATGACACCACCCTTATGGCAGAAAGTGAAGAGGAACTAAAAAGCCTCTTGATGAAAGTGAAAGTGGAGAGTGAAAAAGTTGGCTTAAAGCTCAACACTCAGAAAACGAAGATCATGGCATTCGGTCCCATCATTTCATGGGAAATAGATGGGGAAACAGTAGAAACAGTGTCAGACTTGATTTTTTGGGGGCTCCAAAATCACTGCAGATGGTGACTGCAGCCATGAAATTAAAAGACGCTTACTCCTTGTAAGAAAAGTTATGACCAACCTAGATAGCACATTCAGAAGCAAAGACATTACTTTGCCGACTAAGGTCCGTCTAGTCAAGGCTATGGTTTTTCCTGTGGTCATGTATGGATGTGAGAGTTGGACTGTGAAGAAAGCTGAGCACCGACGAATTGATGCTTTTGAACTGTGGTGTTGGAGAAGACTCTTGAGGGTCTCTTGGACTGCAAGGAGACCCAACCAGTCCATTTTGAAGGAGATCAGCCCTGGGATTTCTCTGGAAGGAATGATACTAAAGCTGAAACTCCAGTACTTTGGCCACCTCATGAGAAGAGCTGACTCATTGGAAAAGACTCTGATGCTGGGAGGGATTGGGGGCAGGAGAAGAAGGGGATGACAGAGGATGAGATGGCTGGATGGCATCACCGACTCAATGGACGTGAGTCTGAGTGAACTCCGAGAGTTGGCGATGGACAGGGAGGCCTGGCGTGCTGTGATTCATGGGGTCGCAAAGAGTCGGACACAACTGAGCGACTGAACTGAACTGAACTGAAACCTAGTCCTTAACATACATTTACCAGTTACCCAATAGCATTCAAGTGAAGATTTGATATAACCAAATTCAACATAACCAAGACTGAACTCTTCTTGATCTTCTTACCTAAACCTGACTGACCTGCACCCTTGTCTAAGTTGACAGTAACTTCTCTTTCCAGGTGCTCAGTCCCCAAAACTCAAGAATCACACTTGACTCAGATCTTTGTCTCATGCCCCACATCCAATAATTTAGGATATCCTTCTGACTCTACCTCAAAAATCATCCAGACTATCTACTGTGCACTACCTCCACTGCTACTAACCCTATCCCATTAGCCTCTTAACCAATACCCTGGTCTCAACCCTGCCCTTCTGCACTGAAGTCTCAACAGAGCAGCTATGGTGACCCTTTCAACATTAGTCAGATCATGTCACTTCTCTGCTCAAAAGCCTAGAGTAATTCCCCAATTCACTCAGAGTAAATGTTCAAGTCTTTAAAAAGGGCTGCAAGTCTGTACATCATCTGGTCTCACCATTTCTTTTCTTCTATCCCGTAATGCTTTCATCTACCCCATACCCTCACACACTCTGCTCCAGGCACACTTTCCTTTTGTTGTTCTTTGAATACAATATGCATGTCTTGGGGACTTTGCTATTTCCTCTGCCTGGAACAGTCTTTTCCCAGGAACCTACATGGTTAAGTGCTTCATCTCTTTCATCTCAAGTTCAGAAGCTACCATCTTAACAAGGTCTACACTAATCACCTTGTTTAAAATTGCAACCCACCCTTTTCCCCTCACTATGACATTTCTGATCCATTTAACTGTACTGTTTTCTTTCGAGAGCAAATATCATTTATAACACACTATACAGTGTTTTTACTATATTTGTTTATTATACTTTCTTTTTCCAAAACTTAAGTGCCGTAAGGGCAGACATTTTAACTACACGTCTTTAGTAAGTGCCTGGTACTGAGTACATGCTCTTTAAGTATCTGCTCCATGAATGAATGAGGTAGATAGGATATACTTCTCAAGGAAGTCACTAGGTCCAAAATATCCAACAGTGCAAAACATTGAGCACATGCAAAATAAATATTTCATTAATTCATTCACTCATCTTTGTATTACATCTACACCCTGCTAGTTACTCAAGATGCAGTGATAAAACAGAATTCCATTTCTGTCACAGCACTTACTGAACTTCTTTGCCCATCTAGTCAATGGACTGTGGGCTCAAGGAAGACCCTAGACACTGTAAGTGCTCCTAAAATTTAATAAACGACTGAATAATACATGAAATTGTCTTAGTAGGATTCATTAAAGCTAATATTCTGCTATAGCACCATTAGTTTAACATAAACAATGTATAAATCTCAACATATCTGATAAATTCTTAAATTAACAGCAATACTATCTCCAAAAAATATATAATGTTCTCAATCAAAAAGACGTCCATGATCTCTCCAATCTCATTTTTCAAAACGAAAAATCATTTAATAGAGTATCAACATCAAGTATTTCAAAGTTAATGTATTACCAAGGCCTACTCACCCATAAAAATACTTACCTTTACCTCCACTTAGTGGTTTTAAGTAGAGTGCCAAATCTTCAACACATTTCTTTGCAACCTCATAGTGTTTGTTCTCACCTAAATTACTTAACTTTACTGACTGATGATCTGGTACCTAAAAACAAAACAAAACAAAAAACTAAAGAAATACATTCGTCTAATTCATGCAATTGTTAACTTGACATTTGATGAGAATCTTGGTGAGCATAAACTTCTAATACAGACACATCAAACAAGTTTAAGTAAAATTAAAGCCAAGTACCTAGCCAAACTACTTTCTAAGAACCAAAGATATCATACTTAACAGTATGAATTGGGTGAATTACTGAGAGGGAAAAAAAGGTGGTAACTAATTGTACTGTATCCATGTTATTCCTTGGGGATAACAATGCTAACTCAGAAAACTGCTAACATTAGGAGAGGCTATAGAAAGTCATACAGGTTCTCTGTGTACTGCTTCTTGCAATTTAAAAAAATAAATTTCAAAATAAAAAGTAGAAAAAAAGGGAGAACATTCCCCCCTTAACACCTTCCCATATAACTTACTATATTTTTTATGATCTGTCCCACTTTGTTCTCAATGCAAGGTCAAAGCTTGGGTAAAATGTTGGGCAGCTCTTTAATTTCTACAAGTGATCTTTAATAAATTATTTAACTGTTCCAAGTCATGGTTTCTCTGCCTGTAATATGAAGATGAAAATCCCTATCTAATTGTGCCATTTGAAAATTCAGTTTAATCCAACAAGTATTTATATTCATGGAGTGCTTACCATGTGCCAAGCAGTTTTAGGCACTAGGCATCTATAAGTGAGAAAAACAGGCAAAACATTTCTTGCCATAGCTTACATTCTAGTAAAGAGAACACATGGCTGATAAATAAAAACAACTAAATAGCATGACAGATGATCAGAAAAAGTTATACAGCAAAGATAAGGAGGATTTTAGAGTATTGGAGGGGGACTGCAATTTGAACAAGGGTGGTCAGGATAGGCTTCCTCGTGAATCTTGACATCTTAATAAAGAAATGAGTATCTTAGTCAAAACAGCACTCAATACAAAAGCCCTCAGTTGGGAATATGTTTGGTGTATCTAACAATTGGTTAGTAAGCCAGAGTGGCTTAAGTGCAAAGACTGAGGATAGTACAGGAGCTGAGGCTGAAAATGTAATGGAAGTCACATAAAGACCTGCAAGATAATTTAAGGACCAACTGAGAGAACATTTTTAAGTAAAAGAAAAACACAATGTCTGACCTACGTGCCATGTGCTTAGTCGTTCCCTCGTGTCAAACTCTTTGCAACCCCATGCACTATAGCCCGCCAGGCCCCTCTGTCCATGGGGATCCTCTAGGCAGGAATACTGGAGTGGGTTGTCATGCCTCCTCCAGGGGATCTTCACAACCTAGGGATCGAATCCAGGTCTCCCACACTGCCGGCAGATACCATCTGAGCCACCAAGGAAGCCCAAGAATGCTGGAGTAGGTAGCCTATCCCTTCTCCAGGGGAACTTCCCAACCCAGGAACTGAATCAGGTCTCCTGAATTGCAGGTGGATTCTTTACCAGGGAAGCTCCACCTGATCTATAGCAGATGCTAAATAAATGATAACTTAGTATTATTACAAATAATCTACAGTATTTTATTGGATCTAAGATGCCACTGCCTGCAAGAGGCACCATTATTTCATGCACCCTTAAGAAAAAAATTGCTATTAATTATGACACATTGTTGAATATAGATTTGTCTTGATTTCACAGAGTCTAACTGGATTATAAACAGTGAAAAGAAATTGCTTTAAGGGAAAAACCTCAAATATCAAGACATTAAAATGGAGTAGAATTTTCTAAGAAGTGATTAATCAGAAAAATCTTTACTTTCTTGCTTTCAAATGTAGTACTAAAATTGTAGTATTAAAATATGTAGTACATGATGTACAGAATTTCATCTTCCTCCTCACCTGTAAAATGGGGATAATAACTACCTGAAGAGCTATGACAAGATAATAATAGATGTGGACTGTTTACCAGCATACCTAAAATGAAGTAAGCCCTTATTAAATAGAAATTATTATAAATCTAGTGTCCTGCTGATTCAGTAAAATGATAAATAAGAAATGTTATTTTTATAGCATATGCACATAAGCAGAAACTGCAGAATTTGTTACTGACACTCTAAAAATTAGTTTTCTATATATCCATCTTATATATGGATAGGTATATATACATATATAAAATAGATATATAGAAAACTAATCAGTTAAGACCAACCTAGATAGCGTATTCAAAAGCAGAGACATTACTTTGCTGACTAAGGTCCATCTAGTCAAGGCTATGGTTTCCCCTGTGGTCACGTATGGATGTGAGAGTTGGACTGTGAAGAAGGCTGAGCACTGAAGAATTGATGCTTTTGAACTGTGGTGCTGGAGAAGACTTCTGAGAGTCCCTTGTACTGCACGGAGATCCAACCAGTCCGTTCTGAAGGAGATCAGCCCTGGGATTTCTTTGGAAGGAATGATGCTAAAGCTGAAAATCCAGTACTTTGGCCACCTCATATGAAGAGTTGACTGATTGGAAAAGACTCTGATGCTGGGAGGGGTTGGGGGCAGGAGGAGAAGGGGACGACCAAGGATGAGATGGCTGGATAGCATCACTGACTCGATGGACGTGAGTCTGAGTGAACTCTGGGAGTTGATGGACAGGGAAGCCTGGCGTGCTGCGATTCATGGGGTCGCAAAGAGTTGGACACAACTGAGCAACTGAGCTGAACTGAACTGATACCTATATAGATCTATGTTCTTATTATAACATCATCCTAAAGGTTTACCTATATAGATCTATTTTCTTATTATAACATCATCCTAAAAGTCAAGAGAAGTTTTAAGGAAAATCAAAAAACCTCCACTTAAGGGTTCTATCTAGATGGTTGATCTCTGGCTAAAGCTTTGATTATATTTCTTTTCATATCACCTAATGACTAAATATTTATACATGCTTATACAAAAATGTTTCTTATCCACCAAAATCACTTAAAAACATAAGTGTTGACCACAGTAGTGAATACAAAGACATATATAACTAAATGGAATTTCTAGTTTTGCATAAAGATTTACGACATTATCCAAAGAAAATCATTTATGGAATAATACAAATCAGGTATGCGGAGTATTTTTTATGCCTTGAATATCCCTAAACATATTTTCTATCCCATAATGAACAAAGTTCTATAATTACTACTTATATCAAATAAGTAAAATCCTGAAAGGTTACCTGGGCTCCAACTAACTGGAGAAGTGCGAAGTTGACAGGAAGCACATCAATGTCTGTGTTGATGGCAGTCTGGTCAAAAGGACAAGCTTTTCGGTGAAGTTTATTCAAGCAGGTCTTGCAAACAGTGTGTGAACAACCTAAACTGATGGGTTTGTGCACGTTCTCATCAAATTCATTATAGCAGATTGGACAGGACAGAAATTCTGTCCATTGAGCTGCCTGCACAGGCATTGTGGAAGCTGGATGCTCGGGTTAGCAGTCTAGCAGATCATTATTTTGCTGTGTAGTGTTTTGTAAGCTGGAAATGGACAAAAGTAAGAATTAACCACATATTCATCATTCACCTTTCAAGGGTTAACTGCTTAAGTCAACCATCACAGCTTCAAAATGTAAAAAAATACTCCTGAACAATTTGATACACTTTTAACATCTTTTCTTTAAATCTATTTGCTGGATTAATTAAATTTCTGAAAACTTCGTGGCTAGAAACAATATCCTAACAATGTTCCTTTCAACTAAACATATTTATATCAGTTGCTCATTAAAGCTTCCATGTATCTTTCTTAATGACCACATCAAATAAGCAGATTAACTTTCTATTAATAGTTTCATTTTTAGAATTTCATTTTGTAAAAATGAAATTTTACAATTTTAGAATTTTTTAGAATTTTTACAATTTCATTTTTAGAATTAATTTAAGTGTTTCCTTTGAATATCTACTACCACCAAACGTATTATGATCCAAGAGTTAGTGAACTCTGGAAGTATTGATCCAAACACAATCACAATGAGTCAGGAGTGAAGGAACAGCTTTGCCACCTATGACCAAATCAGTTGAGGATTCAAGTTGTCAGCTTCACAAAAGAGGAACTCTCTGGTAAGGACTTCACTATGAGGCTAAGGCACTAAAAAAGTATGAAAGAAAACTGTAATGACAGAGTTGTTTGTCCACAAATGAATAATCCAACCTTAAAACAATAGTACCAAAGTTAAAAAGAAAAAAAAGAAATGACAAATCTTGAATTGAATGTGAAGTGAAGTGGCTCAGTCATGTCCAACTCTTTGCAACCCCATGGACTGTACCCTACCAGGCTCTGTCGTCCATAGAATTTTTCAGGCAAGAACACTGGAGTGGGTTGCCATTTCCTTCTCCAGGAAATCTTCCCAACCCAGGGATCGAACCCAGGTCTCCCGCATTGCAGGCAAACACTTTTCTATGAGCCACCAAGGAAGCCTGGTGAATTGAATGTAGTTCCCTATATTTTTGACAAAACATACCATTCAATGATACACACACATATATAAAACCAAAAACCATCAGGTCCAAGGAGCAAGATGTAGAAGAATAAAATAAATTCTTATCTAATAATTCTAAGTAGAAAAACAGCAAAATACAGTTGACCTTTGAACAACACAGGCTTGAACTACCCAGGTCCACTTACACATAGGTATTTTTCAACGGTAAATACTCAATACTACATAGTACATCGTTGACTAAATCCACAGATGCAGCGGAACCACAGATAGGACAGACAAATATAATTTATATGTGGATTAATCCTAACATTATTCAAGGGTCAACTGCATAAATTTCTATCTTTATATATGCATATGATTTAAAAGGTACATGGGGAAAAAAAAATGACAGTGATTTTTCTTTTCTTATTCCTAAGATTAAAATGCTCTATAATTTTTAATAAACTAAAATATTCAGTATGAAAACATCTAATTTAAAATCTTTAGATATCTAACTTGAACACTACATTCACAAATTTTCTTCATCTTCCAATTCAAAACTTACATAAGTCTGACAGAGGCTCTCTGGTGAACAAGAAATCTAGGTATTTAGGGCAGTTAAACAGCCAATACTTTTATTTCATGTTTACCAACACAAATATATGAGTACCACAAAAATTATGTTTAAAAATGTAATAAGATTCAGGACAGAAAAGTATATAACTGATCCTCAAATAACCCCACGCCCAAATGAAGTATTCTATTAACCTTTATTGTGCCTTTTATGTTCACAAAAACTAAGGTTTTAAAATGTATCTTGGTAAAAATGAAAGACCCAAGTTGCCAAGTAAAAAGCCCCCTACACAAACTTTTCCTCAAACAGCTCCAATGTAAAGTATCTAACAACTTTATTTTCAAACTAGCCAAATCTTGCAAGTTATATTTATTTTACACATTACACTCTCACATTTCCACATCTATCAATGTCGTCAACCTTAAAAACAGTTTGCTTTCAAACTTTAGAGAAGAGGACTAAGCAGGTGAACACATCACACCTTGAAACTATTCAACATTTTTAATGTTTAGTGTTCTGGACTGTGGAATTGTACAAGGAAAAGCCCTGTAAGGAAGGATGAATTATGTTAAATCTAGTACTGAGAGTCCTAATCTAGCTAATGACTTGAACTGATAAAATGTTTATCAAAGCAAGTCACTGCATCTATTTTTTTCATAATGGCCACCTGTTTGGAAATGCTAATTCTGTGGGTTAGGGTATCATGGGCCACTGGGTAATAGGAAACTAGCAGCAAATACTCTTTCCTTATTTAGTTTTCCAAGATTATCCTGAAATGCTTTACATTAATCAGGAGGGGTGAAAAGCCATTAAGTTTGAACTAAACATAACAATGCCATCTTGCATATTTTCACCTGCTGCTGCTGCTGCTAAGTCGTTTCAGTCGTGTCCAACTCTGTGCGACCCCACAGACGGCAGCCCACCAGGCTCCCCGTCCCGGGGATTCACCTACTAATTTTGAAGTGTTTCAAATTATTCCAGAATACACTTTATTGTTTTATAATATCCCATATGTGTTACTAGGTTTAAGAACACCGGATGTTTTCATATAATTAATACTGAGAAATTTAATTTCTAGTAGAAATCTAATATCTTTGAAAGAAAAAGAAAAAAATATGCCAAATTCTCCTTCTGTTATGTGTCAGATTCTAACTTTCTGACAGAAAAATTAAAACTAAACTTTCCTTATAAGAAATGATTTGACCTTTTAAAATGTTTTTCCTCAGTACCACTGTAAATATATTCTAGATGCCTCGATTACAATAGACAAAATTTTGTCTAAAACGCTAAAATGTTTAGTGATGACAAAATTGGCTTTTCATTCCTTTCAAAAGCACTTAGTAAATGTCTACCTATAAAATATTTTTATAATTATCAGAAATGATAAAGAGCCTACTGTTTTTATCATTTCTTTTTTTAAAGTATCTAAATGAACCATGACAAGCTAATATATACATAGCAATTTACTTGAATCTGTGGAAATTTAAATTGCTAATAACATTTATATTTAATAGTGAAGTAAGTATCCATCCTAAAGATACTCCCCAAACACCTCAAATTGAGGTTAAGTGAAGCCGCTCAGTCGTGTCCGACTCTTTTCAACCCAATGGATTGTAGCCTACCAGGCTCCTTTGTCCATGGGATTTTCCAAGCAATAGTACTGGAGTGGATTGCCATTTCCTTCTCCAGGGGATCTTCCCGACCCAGGGATCGAAACCCAGGTCTCCCGCATCGTAGACAGAGGCTTTACTGTCTAAGAGATAAAATAGCTTTAAAAGCCCATACCTCTAGATATATAAAGGGAATACTTAATAAAAACAAGTTAAATTCAAATTAAACTATTTGTATTAAGTAATTTCAGTTACTAAAACTGAAGAAGAATAACAAGATAAAGCCTAGGAGTGAGAAACACTGAGAGAGACCTTAAACGGATTTTTACTCAAGTTTGCAGGCTATAAGTTCCTTGCAATGAATATAAACTCATTAAAAAGGCAGAATAATAGACATCTCTTGTATGATGCAAATTAGAAATTGCTTTATTAAAAGCAAACTGCTTATCAGCTAAGTACTTTCATTTTCTGTTACTAGTCTACCATGATGTTATACAAGTAGTCCAGGACTACGAAACTCGATTTTAAAATACCAGGTTAAGGTTTATGCCTCATTCACTACTGTATAATAAAAATATAAAGCATTTTACAATTCTCTTTATGAAGATGTAAACATTAAGGCTCTGGTCTGTTAATTAACACATTCATTGTTTTCATTTTAGTTAACCCATGTGAGAAATTTAAGCTACTTTAATGGACTGTAACAACACTTCTCAATTCAGAAACCTTAAAAACAGTAGTTCTGGACTTAAAAAATTATATTTAAAGCATCATAGGTACAATTTAGATCTTACTCTATAAAACGAACAAAACCAATGGAAATAATCTCTAAGTTCTAAAACTCAGCATTCAAACATAGGAAAAGAACTGAAAAAAAGGAACTGAATTACCATTTTAAAAACTGCTATTATATATGCTTTAGTGTATGTTAGAAAAGACATGACCCAAGTTTTACTTCTAAAATCCACTATGTTGTTGAACTCAGTTTTTTAGTAAGTATGACATTTCACTTTCAATGCCTTCTATTAGAACAGTAAAGGGATAATTTTCTATTTTAATTAATATAACCAATAAAGTTTTACTACTTTAGGCATGACAACTTGAAAATTACTTTCTTGAGACAGAAATTACTCCCTTATGCCTATTAAACAATGACCACTGGATAACTTTACTTGTCACATCATCAAAGTCTTTACCCTTTTGGTTATTCTGATTATAAGAAGATAATCTACCAGGAAATTTTTGGCTTTCATGTGTCTACTTCTATTCAGATGATTTATTTCTTGGAAGAGTAGGGATACTCTAGAACAGTACTGTCCAGTAGAAATATAATGTGAGTCACAAGTAACTTAAAATATCTAGTAGTCACAATAAGGCAGGGAAAAACATGTGAAATTAATTTTAATGATAATTTATTTAACCCAATTTATCCAAAATATCATTTCAACATGTAATCAATGTAAGAAACTATAAATTCTTTTTACTTTTTGGACTGTCTCAAAACCTAACATGTATTTTACATTCAATTCACACCAGCCACATTTCAAGTGCTTAAGTGCCACATGTAGCTATTAGCTAGTACTGGACAGTGCGACTCTAGAGTACTTACAAAGTAATAATCAAAACTAACTTTTATCAAAAATGTGAGGTTAAAGCGATATCTACACTTAGGAAGGTTTTCATAAAACTAAAAAACTTGAGGATCATAAAGATGTTACTTAACATTTATGAAGCTAGGTTTACAACATTATTTTAAATTTTCTGCTAGCTTTATTTTATGACCTGCTTCCATTTTCCCATCAATAGAAAATGAAACTTCAATCTATTTCAAACAAAACTATACACAAGTACATATTATAATGAGATCTGATTGTAAGTTTATTTAACAATGCGAAAGTTGTATTCCCGAATATGAAATTCCATGGAAACAAAAATGCTTTCCCTCCCAAAAGAATTTTTTTGTTTTTACTTTCTCAAACTGGAATACACAGCAAATTACAAAAGCACAAAGTGAAATAATTAAAACATATGAACAAAGGACATAAGTCTTACATGTCAGCTTAACCCAACAGTAATAACAGATCAAGAATAACTCAAAGAATCCACTAATGAACATGACTGCGATTAAGTTCTCAAATAGGTGCACATTTGAATTATAACATCTGCTTTTTTCTAAACATGTCTAAAATATATGTTTAATGTTTTATCCTTCCAGCTATTTTCCAAACTCTAAAAATTTGGAAAACATCGATTTCCAAATCAACAAAAATGGCAATACTGAAAGATGGTCTTTGACAGGATGTAATGGCATCGACTTCTTCGAGAACTGAATGTGGAAGTAAACAACATAAGAAAAGGATGTTGTGCTAGAACAGTGGTGTAGCTCTTTAGACAGATTTTTAAAAATCCATTAACTTGTCTTACTGTTTCAAGAACCCACAACTAAATTTGTATGCTTAACTATAAACAGGCTGCACAAAAGCTAACTAAAATATTTCTTTCTCTGCTTTTGAGTGTATCAATTTAGTGTAGCAACATTAACTTTCTCAGGTTACTCAAAAGTTCCTACCGGAACTTAAAAGTTTGACAAATACAAAAATGGAAAAAAGATTACTTAAACACTTTAGTTGGGATACAAAGTCATTCTAATCACAGCTAGTGGAAGGAGAATAGGAATTAAAAAGAAGGGGCCTAGCTAAGGGGAGAGTAGGCATTAAAAGGGAACCTAGGTGGTTATTAAAAAAAAAAAAAAAAAAAAAA